>VWZW01006289.1:4388766-4433766 GCA_013397115.1 Edolisoma coerulescens
GAAGGGAGGGAGGTAGGAAGCAAGGAAGGAAAGAAGGAAGGAAGGAAGGAAGGAAGGAAGGAAGGAAATTTAAAAAAAATCTCACTCTATTTTTTCCAATTTAATTCACAGTGACAGCAGCCTTTAGACCTCTGACTGTGCAAATGAATGGTTTGGTTTGTCTAAATAAACACAAACGTGGAATCAGGGATACCTGATCGATTCCTTAAATGGGAAGATGTGCACATCTTCAGTGTATACAGGCAGTACAGGAAGGAATCCAAGCCTGAGCAGCTGCAGCGTTTGATTGTACTCAAGGCAGCAGCTAGTAAGGTGTTTACAGAGATTATTTTATTCAGAGAGAGAGAACATGTGCTTTAAAAATGAAAAATACAACTTTTTTTAGAAAGTGAACTAAGAGAAATTGACTCTTCCCCCAAATACTCTGGTGGTGACTTTTTGTTAATCCTTTATCAGTTCACTTCAGGTGAAACTTACATTTATTTGTGATAGCAAGATGAATTCACAGATGTTCTCTTCCTTTGCACTTTTGCAAATGAATTGTTAGAACTATGCACACAGGCCTATATGAACACACACTAAAATCTATAGAATGAATCATCTGCCTCTCTCTCTGTTTCTCTCTTTGTCCATCTATCTACCTATCTATGAATATTTTATGGGTCTGAACTTAATTAACAAAATAATTTCCATTTTGTCTCCAAAATGATCAACAGCAATTATGTGAGTTTTTTAAGGTTTATAATTTTATGTCACCAGACTCTTGCTTGGGGGCAGAGGCACAATTGCCGTGCCAGCTGCAGTTGTATTTATTTGGTTTTTTTCTGTCTTGTTCCTGTAGGGCTGCATTATGCAGTTTTTAATTAGTTTGTGTTTGTATTTCACCCGTCCCAAATCAATGCCATCCTGGAGCAATGCAATGTAAATTCCTGCAGTACAGGTGTAGCTGCTAGCTCTGGAACACTAGGAAACTCATGTCTTACAAATGAAAGCAGTGAATGCCATTCAGCCAAACTGTCAGCTTTAAACAGCCAAGAGGAAGGAGATCAAAGCAGAGAGCAGGAACTTCTACTCTCCAGATTAGTCTTTATGGTTTGAATGCCTAATGCTATTAAAGGGAACCAGGACATATAGCACATCGTTGGCTACAAAGTTACTTCTAATTTTGCTAAAGTCCTGCCTTATTTTGGCCAATGTAAGCCTTCAGAGCATTTCAGGATGCACTGTTTCCTTTGAGGCCTAGTAGCTACTCATCGGAAATTATGCAGAACTAATACCTTCAGAGACACATTTCTGTTTGTGCACATATTTATATAACTTATCGCCTTTCGAAAGATGATTTTGATTTCCTCCTAGGTTCCACAAAGTCTTTTAATAGAACTTGCAGCAATAAAACCTGAAATTCTAGTATCTCCAGACATGAAAAGTCCCTTTATGTTGTGTTTGGTGTCTCTTCTTTCTTGAAATGACCTCTGTACGGTGGTGTATAAATCTATTATTCCAGTCACTGGGGAATTCTTTTAAAGCTTTCTTTTTTTTTTTTGTCAGGAATAAGAGATCGTTCATCTTTAACTAGGCCACATAGAAATTATGATTCAACAGCAGTGTATATTTAATTAGAGTAATCTCACTTGAATTTAATTACCTAATGAATTATTTGTTTAAAAGGTAAAAAGGCTTGTTTGCCAAGTACAGTGCAACCCACTGATAAGAACTTCCGTTATAAGAACATTAATATTAAAAAAAAAAAGAAAAACAAACCAAAAAAACCCCAACATTGTATGGTTTTATATTTTAACTCTTTGGCTCTGCCAGCTGTCGGGGGGTACGTCAGGCCCGCTAGGATCAGGGCTCCCTTCGACTCCCGGCAGGGACTTCCACAGCCTGCCTCCGCCGACTCGCGTAAGTAACGCGCCTCTCCCCGCCGCGCAGGCGGAGGTGGGGGCGGGCAGTAGGGGCGAGAGAGAGACGGGACACGGACGTCTTTGCCGGGTGAATTTCGAGGCGAGAAGCCGGCGCTGGCGCCACTCGGCAAGGGGCGGTGAGGCCGCCCGGCTGCCGTGGGTGGAGGGGCTGCGCGATGCTCCGCGCCCTGCGCATCCCGGGCAGCCGCCGGGATCGGAGCTGCTCCCCAGGGCTGCTGTTCCTTCCCCTCAGGGCCGCGTCTGGAAGAGGTCCTGGCCAGGAACAGGAAGGTGTCAGAGCGGGGAGTGACAAGCTACAAAACAGTCGTCATTTATATATATGTATATATTTTTTTTTTCTTTCTCCATTTCCACCTAGTCTTATGGTCAGTGCAACTAATCATAGTCCTTTGATTATTTATGCTTCTTCAGCCATGGCAACAAAAACTGGCCAGCCTCTGCCCTTGACCTTTCTCTATGGTTCCCAAGTTTTCCAGCTACTGCATTGTTTGTTTCCAAAATACAACGCATACAGTGCTGAACTGCAACACTTGTCAGAAGATTTGTCTGAAAGCACCACAACTTGGGGATTAGCCGACTCAGAAAAAAAAGTGAAACAGAGAAAAGAATTTTTTTTTTACTTATGCAATAATGGGAACCTCTCCTTGATGTATCCTACCTACCTGATGCAGAGAAACTAGGTCAAAAAATATTTTGGTTTGTTTGTTTGCTTCTGTGCTGGGAATCATTTCTATGGTTTGACAGTGGATCTTCTCAAAGGTGTCACTGGGTGGCTGTGTGCCGCTTGGACTGAGAACTTTCGGTCTGTCCTTCCCCCTTCCCTGAACACAACGAGGCCATCGGCAAGGCCTGAACCGGAGTGCGAGGAGCAGCGAGGGGTCGGACCGACCTCTCCTTCCCTTGCTGCCCCAGCAGTGATGCTCTGGTACCATGCAGCAAGCTGGATCTCTGTTAGATTAGAGAATGGACTTTAAAAGATATCTCTGGAGGTGGGGAAGGTGGCCTGTGGATACCAAACATGAAGGAGGTATTTCTCCCTTACATTCCTTTGGTAGGTAAGAACCTACCAAGCGTTTCTGCTTGAGAAACACCAGCAAGAGAGATAGGGGAGTGTGTGTATACTCAAACAGTGGGCAGGGAGAGTAAAAGTAGGTGCAAGCTTAAAACTAAGCTTGAGCAATGTTGAGGCATCATTTCGAGGCACAGCCGTGCTTGGTAGTCCCTAATGGGTGGCGCTGAAGCTCCCACTCGTGCAGTCCTGAAGTGAAGGACAGCACCACTCATGAGCCCGTGGGCGCACAGACGTACCCCACACTCAGGGGCAGAACTGCAGAAGTACCCATGGATCAAAACATCAAACCGGTCTGCTGGGCAGGGAATTCCCTCCCGGTCCCCCTTTGCCTAGCATGACCAGGTAGGAGGCAACCCACCGGTGGCCGGGCGAAGGTGGCGAGGGCAGTGAGCCACCGGCAACCTTGTGCTGCTCTGGTGCACCTCCGGCCCAGCAGCGCCCTTGCCCCGCTCCTGCACCCTTTTTATCGCCGGTGTCTGAAACGACGATGTTTTTCAGGTTTTCCAGAGCTGCCTGCCCTGCTGGAGGCATGCCTGCTTAAACTCTCAGTCAGTAGCCGAGCAGCTTGTGCAGTGCGAAACTTACTCCCCAGCTATTCAGGGAAGTGAGGAAGGCCCGTCTCGGGCTAGGGGCTCAAGGCGTGGTGGTCTGGGGATGTGCTGGACATGAGGCAGGAATGGAATGGTGAGAATGAGCTTCAGTCCATTCCGTTCCCTGTCTTCTCCATTTAAGGGCAGGGATCCTAATTTTTTTCATGAGTTTTGGAGGTCTGGAGAAGTGAAGCAGTTTTAGGTACAGGCTGCACTAGCTGCTGGTGCTGTGGCAGCAGTGGGGCTTACCAGGTCACCAGCACCTCAACTTCTATTTTATGGTGCCAGAAATGTTTGAGTCTGATGCCCGTTTTGCACTTTCAGGTAAATATGCCAAGACCTGAACCCAAAAGTAGCCCCGGGTCTGTTGCAGTGAGAATGGATATTGACTTCAGAAAACCTTGAACCTCATGATTATAATAAAATATCTAATATATTCAAAGCTCAGATTGTGGTCATTTTCAGATCTTAGAGCAAAATTATCACAACATTTCACTGTTTATAGTCACATAAATATGTTGGTCTCCTCTACCATGCATCATTTGCACACACTGTTATTAGAATCAACTGGCAACCTCACTGAAATGTTTATAATGACTTTAAGGTATTATGAGAGTTATAGATCTGCCGGCCTGGCATTTTAATTCTCGAGGGCCTACGCTTTTCTTAAAGTTACAAGTGGAGTTGCCACAGCACGTCTACATAATGTAGTTTATTCCATTAATTTTTATTAACAAATACACATGTCATCAGATCATATTTGTCTGTGTATTTTTATTCTTACCCCCTTTGGAACATCTATGTATTTTCACTGTATTTGTACTGATAAACTACAGCTGTATAATTTCAATTGTGTAGTTATGGCAGGACAAACAAATAAATCTTAGACTAGAACTTATTGAATTAAAATTCCTCACCAAAGCTTCTCAGATTCTTTTTAATATTCTGCAAACAGTGTAATTTACAATGCCATTCTATCTCTTCTATAGCTTTCTTCTAACACTGCAGCATTAGTAGCAGTTGGTGCATTTTCTGTCTTTGGTTTCTTTTTCCTTAGATGTATAGTCACTCTTTTTGCTATTATAATTGATTTATGTATCCATTGATGTGTGCTGCATTTTAATGACGACTCTTTGTTTTATCCAATAATACTTTTCAATAATATTGTTTGGATTGCATTTTAAGGACAGGTGTAAACTGATGCTTAGATTTTTAATGCCCAGTGTTGACCCAGGCAAGGTTTTTGCCTGGGAACAGATTTGCACTCAAATAAGACAGTACATTTTTATGCATTTTTACACTTACATACTTTTCTGACTTTAGGCTTACTAAAATGTAATTACCTTTCCCCTTTTGCTTCTTTCCTCTACATTAATATGCTAAATTTTATGAGGCCCATATCTTTTGTGGTTTTTCTTTCTAACAACTCCAGATTATATTTGAATGGCAGGACAGTTTGAGCTTGACCTGTATCAAAAAGCACTGCTCCATTGAAAGCATTGCAACAAGATAACAGTGAGACCAGAAATAAAGTGGATTTAATAAAATAATAGTAATGGAATGAAAATACATCCATTAAATACTTTATTATAAGAAAATCCTTCATATGTGGTTCTTAAACAATTATTGACTAGTGGGATAACAATATGACTTTTTTAAACAACAAAGTTAATCACGTCCTCCACTGAGTTATTGGTCTAGATGCTGTAAGAAACAGAAAACTAAAAAAATGTTTTATTAGTGTTAAGATCTTGCGATAGTTAAATCACCATGGCAATGTGTAGAACTTGGTGCGCAATCATGAGCTGCATCATTGTACTCTACAAATTAGCACTGAGTTTATTTTATTGATTCACTGCAGGTTTTTCTCCTCAAAACTGCTGTTCCCCATCCCATATGTTTCATTTTACTTATGCATGGTAGTTCCCTGCCAAAGGTGGCAATTTTGGGGGTTTTTGCCTGGGCTTGAGAACACTCAAATAATAATGATAATATCACATCCATTGTTAATTTTTCATGTATAACTAGACTGCTTCAATTTACAAGGCATTTTATGCAATATGTGTATTCTACTGTTTCCTCATATGTTTTGCATTGGCCACAGACAAGATAAATTTTAGAAGACTAAGCCATGATGTTCAGAGACTTACAGACATTATTAAGAACAGTGAGGAACTATGAACATTCATAAACACAACAGGCCCAAATTAAGACCCTCAGTTCAGCAGCTGGAAGCTTTTTGGGGTTGATTACTACGCGCAAAGAGAAAACATGCAAGGACCTACTTATTTCGTATACTCTGCCCCCTCAAGTTAAAGAGATTGCCAATGGAGTAAAATATCAGTTAGCTTGGGTGTAGATAGTGGAACCTGAACTGAAGTTTATTTATTGTGTTTGCCTATGTCCATAAGTTCAAATATTTAACACCTGGATGCTTTTTTAATGTCACAGGATACTCAAAGTCAGATACAGACCAATTCTAATCCAAGCAGATATTTTGAAGGCCAGAAAAGTAAAGGGCTGTGTCCTGCAGAGCTGGGCTGATAATGGACAGGGAAATGCCCATTTTCTGTTTCACCTTTTATTTATTTCCTCAGCTTTTCCATGAGGGTCAAAGAGTTAGGCAACAACACGGTCATTCAGTAGTTCACAGGAGGTTTTGATCTCTCTCTCACCTTGTCTCAGGCCAACAAGCATTTGCAGTAGCTCATACTGTCCTGGCATCACTGCTGTAATTGCACTAACCCAGAACAGTGTTGCCATAAACATTTCTGTGCTAAGCTTAATAATTCTAATGCTTCGTGGAAGCAGTCTTGGTGCAGTTGCATTGATGTAGTAGATGCTGCCAGCGTAATTCACAATAATCTTGCAATCCTTACAAAGCCTGCTCTCTGCAATTTCCTTCTACTTCACATTATTTACTTGGTCTAAACTATTCGCTGTTTCATAGAGTGATAAATACCAGTTCATTTATTTAAAATAAAATAATCTCTTCAGGTATTGATTGGTGCTCGGACTAATCCCCACTTCATGAGTCCATCTTGGGACCTGTTGGGAAGTTTCCCCATAATGCAGTGCTACTCCATAGCTGAGCCAACTTCTGTGTTAATATAATAGATTTTCACCTACACAGAGGTTTGCTGTGAATTTTTTACATTGTTGCAAGTTTATACACTCCTTTAAACTATGATAAACTCTACAGGCATAAAAAGGACTTCTCTAGCAGCAGCTGAAGTACTTGATGGAAAAGAAGCTGTGGCAAAGAACCTTTGACATTTCAATTTCACTGTCTTTTTTTTGCTTATTTGCTTTTGCTGTGAGGTTTTGTGACTGAAGAACAGCCCTTGAAGTCCTGGGAACAGAACACCCAAATTATTCTCATTCAGTAGGACACAGAAACAGCAGAATAGCCCTTCTTGGGGGAAGAAACAACTCTGTGTTGAGAAGGCTGTTGGACCCCTCTGTTTCCACTGAACGACAGAGCTGCTAATAATGTCAATGTGCTGACATAAAAGTTGGATCCTGCTAGTTACTTTCTTTAGGGTACCAGCCTTTCTTTCTGAACTCAGTATACTTTATTTTTCATCATTGTTTTTTAGGTCTTCTCATCTTGATTTCTTGTCTTTGCCCATTAACTGCCACAATTTTTCTTTTGTCTCCATATCCCATGTCCATCTCTCCCGGCTCAGTCTTGTCAGGTCCTTGTTCGGTCCCACATTAAAACCGCTCTTGCTCTTTCAGTTGTTTTTATTGAAAACAGCATCCCTATATCCTTCATGTTTATCTGTACATCATAGTTGATAAAGATTGCAGAGAAGGGATTGAATGTCTGCATGTTTATGTAATGCCTACTCCATCTGAGACCCTAAAGCTTAAGAAGTAATTAATAAATAAAAAAATAATTCATTTTCCACTGATGTGCTTATTCTGCTTAAAAATTATAAGTTCAAGCAGCCAGGAACTCAGGTGACTCCTCAGGTAACTACAATTGTGTGACTAATTATGTTATCTTTTTCACTCCACTAAAACTTGCGCTTGGAAGAGCATGTATGCATGCAAGTTAAAAACATTTCTGGATTTGTTTGCTTTTGCATTCCTAACAGTTGTTTGTTATAGGAGCATGTTTATGGAAAAAAATGGTGGCCTATGGCTGCAATCTGACCTTCAGCTAGAGCTGATATCAAGTAACTTTACAGTTTGTCTTCTGACTGTTCACAGTGTTAGGAAAGAGTATCAGTGTATGTGTGTTTAACTGGATTCCGTGCTTCCATGCATGTAGAACTTGCACAGTTTACCAAACAGAAAGAGTGTTAATTCATACACGTACAATTTTGAACACTTTTTTTTTTGTTTTTTCACTACTGTTTAGGTTTACTTGACAGGAGTAAAAATGAGGTAATACATGTAAGAAAGAAAATAAAAAGCATTTAACACCACCAAAAGGATAACTTCAGCCAGCTTGGCAAATTCATGGGACATTGGGGATGCAGCCAAGGGCTGCATGGAGATGTAGATGAAGATACTGTGAGGATGGCACTCTAGTTTAGGACCTGAGCCTGAGAAGTGAAAAAAGTCCTGCTGGGGGGCAGTTTCTAGCAAGGTCCCTCAGCAGTTCATGTGGGAATCCATACTGTTTCTTACAAACCAGAAGGTAGAACAGAATGTAACCTCCGCAGGTTTTCAGATCATATCACACTGGATGGGAGTGGCTCTTTCCCTGGAGGGCAAGCTGTTGCTCAGAAGGACATTGATAGGCTGGAGAAAGTCCAGCAGGAATCTCATGAGATTCAGCACAGGTGAATATAGAATCCTGGCCCTGGTCTGGGAAGCCATCGTCTTTCCATCCAGTCTTGGCATCAACTCTTTGAAAAGCATCTTTGTGAAAAAGGACCTGATGGCCTGAGGGGACATGAGCCAGCAGCAATCAGCATTTGCACATTTGCAGTGAAGGAGATCAACTGCATAATGAGGGGCAATAGTGTGAGTGTAGCCAGTAGGAAGGAAGCAGTTATTAGTGAGGTGGGCTTCTGTCTCTTCTCCCAAGCAACAAGGGACAGGATGAGGAAATGGTCTCAGGTTGTGCCAGGGAAGGTGTAGATGGGATATTAGGAGAAATTTCTTCACTGAAAAGATTGTCGGGCATTGGTACAGGCTGCCCTGGGAAGTGATTGAGGCACTGCCCCTTGAGGTATTTTAAAGATGTATGGACCTGGTTCTTAGGCACATGGTTTAGTGGTGGACTTGATAGTGCTCATGGCTGGACTTGATGATGTTAAGCATCTTTTCCAACCCAAATGATTCCATGTTTCTTCTTTAATTAGCACTTGTGAGACTCCATATGAAGGACCCTGTCCATTTTCGAGCTTCCCAGTGCAAAATAGGTATTGACATGCTGCAGTCAGTGTAAAAGGACTACCATGATAATTAGAAGCCTAGAGCACGTGATGAGGAGAGGTTGGAAGAATAGTGGTTGTTCAGCGAAGAACAACAGGTTCATGGCAGGTCTCATTGCTGCCTTCAGGTACTTTTTGGTAAAGTGTAATCAGGATGGAAACACTCTTCTTACAGTCACAGGATGAGAAGCAGAAGATAATGGGAAATTATGTTTAGATACCAAAAGAAAAAAGAGCGGTGAGGGCAAGTGGGGGGGGTGTGGTGGGAAATAAAATAAGAGGAAGCCATAAAAACCTGGAGAGTTTATGGACTCACCATACTTGAAGATATTTGAAACTGAACTGGACAAGACCTAGAGTAATCTGACATAGTTGGACCTGTGCTGAGAGGAGGGCTGAACTAGATGACCTCCAGAGATCCTATAGAATCAAAACTATTTTATGATTTTGTAGCAGTTGAGCACATAGCAATGTAAGAATGGAGTTAACATCCTTGCCTGTGTTAAAGGACTGTCTAGGACAGTCTACAAAACTTGGCAATAATGCATGTGGCTGTAGTGTGTGAGTTGTATTGACTACAGATACATTTATTTCATAGCCTTGAACTCTCATCAGAATACACTGTAGCAACACTGATGCTTCTCTCTCTTATGGGTTTATAGTACAGCTTTTATACAGCCACGATCACTAATAAGACGCTGCCTGATACGGCAGACAAACCATGATAGCAAGCTAGAGACACCTGACAAGCACTGTGCCATCTTTATCAGTAAGCCATTTCAGGAAAGAATGGAGAGGAGGGAGAAAGGAGTGAGCAAGACCAGAGAAATGGTCATCATCCAGCTGGTAGCTGACTTTCCAGCCCAGATGGTGATTTAATGGTCTGCTCCAGGGGATGTACAAGTAGATTTGCATGTAGATGTTCAGGACAGCACTGTAAGAAAGTAGAGCTGCTAGTTATTGTCATGTATTATACTTCTGAGGATAATTCCTCTGAGTACACAAGTAAGGGTGCTTCCGACCTAAAGACCTTTTGTCTATGGCCAGGCTAACACAATTCAGCTCTCTTGGCTTGTGCTGTCCCAGGAGAGCCTCTTGGCCCATTCCAAGATTACGAAATGGCAAAGACCAAAGTCACAGAGTGTAAAGTGCATGAGAGGAATAGGAATGGCTTGAAATGCATTTTGTAGTGTTGAAATAGAAGTATTCTCTGACCTTTCTTAATCCTAATTATTATTATTATTTATGAAAGAACAAGTGCTACTAAATAAAAGATATAATTTTAATTGTGGAATTAACTGTAATTACATGTCATTATAAAATATTCCATAATTTTATAATTGCTTAAACTGTTGGTATTTAGTGAACATAATTTACAGTAATTCCTTTATTCTTTCTTTGTCTAACCAATAATCATCTTTGTAATAGGTAGTAGAATCATGAACTGAACAAAACTGTACACATTAAGTGTTCAAAACATTTCTATTTGTCTTTTGTTTCTGTAGGAATCCAAAACAAAGTTAATCTGATCAACGGGGATCAATAGAAAAGTGAGCGAAGATTCTTATTTCTTTGAAGCCAGAGAAGGCAATGAAATAATCCTCCTAAACAATGAAGGCCTTTAATTCAGTCTCAAACACTGAAAGGCATTGTGAAGTGGAATTTACAGTGTTTCTGGTTTTAATTTAAACTGTACAAGCAGGTGCCGTAGTTGGAGGTGAATTACTCTTACTACATTTTTGTGATACTATAACACAAAAATCACAGAAAAGTCCCAGACCTGATTTATGGACTGCAAGAGTAAAAAAACTCTTAGAAGAACTTCCTTTTGTTTTATCCCCCATGTCCCCATCCCCAATTTTAATGGATCCATCCTCCTTTCTTTGTGATTTCATTAGGTCCACAAGCTGAAGGACATCTCAGTACTTGCGACTCTGCACCCGTGTGAGCTGGCTGCCTCTGGAAGGAACACCAGCCAGTTCTTCAGCCTTTCTCTCTGGTGCCTGCATCTGAAAAGCTGGTTGTGGGCTGAGCTGCAGAGGGCCCTTCTGTGAACTTTTGGGACTGAGGAATGCTTAAGATAACATGGGATGGGTCCACCACCCTGAGTCACAGGCAGCTAGTTCATCAGGTGGGTAACACACAGCAGCAGGACAGGGATTGCCAGCCAGGACTCTGTTGCACCATTTCCAGGGTCTAGAGCTGGAAAGGGGGTACACTGAGAGTTCAGGAGACTTGGCATCATTTGGTGATGAGGCAAGTCCAGGAATGTAAATCCAGTCTTGTGGTAGCAGCCAGGGTCTTACTTAGCCTGGAGACCACCTGACAAATTCTGGAGTTAGGTGGCAGGTCTGAGGTCAAGCTGGGAAGTCGGACCATGGATCAGAGCCCAGTCCAGCAGACTGCATAGCTGGGCATGGCTGTGACAGACCTGGAAAAAGGCACACCTACAGCACAGCTCAGGCAGACAGTGATGGCCCCAGGCTGAACTGAAATGGGGCCCCTGGTGTGTGTGTGGGCATCCACGCTGGGCTATGTGCCTAAAACCTATGAGTGCTCTTGGGGCCTTGATCAGCCCATGGAACAGTCGCTGACCAGTACCCAGAGAGCAGCAGTAGCAGGGGATCTTAGCTGGAAGGTGCAGTGCTGGACAGAAGAAAGAATGCAAAGAAAGTGCCTCTGATTCATGGTGAGGCAACCAAGCAGGCTGGCCAGAGGAAAGCACAATGGGCTCCCATTTTGATGAAGTTGATGGCAGTGCTTTTATGGATAGCAGGAGGATGATATTTTGACTCTCTGTTTCTGTCTACTGCATAGGCTTGTGAAAATGCAGCTTGCAGTAGGCCACCTACTGTCAGCCACTGTTAACTTGTTTGAGGTAAAAGAAGCTCTTATAAATCTTCTCCAGACTTCTTCTATCCCATCTCCTGATTTTGTTACTTCATGTTCAGCTAGAGTCTATTTGGCAAAGAATATATTAATGTTAAATATTTATGTTCAATATTTTCAGTTCCATATATCTTACAGAAGGAAATGAGGATTGATTTCTTGTTCTCTTTGTCTTGATCATTCACTTTTTTCTTGACTTTCCTTTTCTTGTAATGTGAGAGGAAATTCAACTTTTGAACCTTGGGTTAAAGAGTTTGTCTTGACCTTAGGCTGAACTTGCTGATTTTGTTACTCTGTGTTCTTGTTTGTAGCATCTAGGAAGGTATAAATAGGCAAAATCAGGCTTATTGTGGATTCACAACTTTAATTATGGTGACTGCAGCCATTGTGAGGACCATTTAAAATGTATTTATATCACAAGTTGTCTTTGGGGTTTTCTGTCTACCTGCAAGAAAAAATATTGTCCTCCAGCCTACCTACCTCCAGGAACTCAGGGACCCTCAACTATCAAAGCTGTCACAGAAGGTTGGTTTCATGGCATTATAGGGAGAGGCAGGACGCCAGAGTGTTCTTATCTTCAAATAACATCTCCCTGAATAAGGTCCTCTTTGTTTTGGGAGCCATGGGTGTGTTTTGTATGCACCGTTCATTTATTTTTTCAGTTACATGTTCAGAGATAACACAGGTTGAACTAATTGTCTAAACAAGATTTGGAATTTAACAAATTACAATGTTCAATAACATAATTTTCTTTGACAAAAACAACACAGGTAGTGCTCTCCTAGTCTGACAGCTCTGGGAGCTAGAGTTGATTCAGAAGTGCCAGAATGAGATTTTAAAAGCATAAGGAAATAAGAAATGTTATTTATCACTGTTTCAGTGTCACCAACTTGTTATTTTTATTGTTCTTCAGAATAATGGGATTTATTGAAGCAGTTTATCCTCATATCACGTAATACATGTTATGCTTGAAGAAGGAGGAGGATTCAAAATAGCAAAACATAAAAAAGCACCTTAAATTTAACAGAAATCCACAGCAAGGAGAACTACACTTTAAAACCTACCCTATTTCTATCTGGAACAAGCAGAAAAGAAGTACATGTGGAAAAGAATAGTTCAGTTATTAAAACCACACAAATTGAGATATTTGCATAGTTACTGCCATGCTCAAATGAAAGAAGATAATTGTGTATATGAAAGGTTTTCAACAGCTGTCTTTGAAATCAAATAAAGAATTAGATAAACATGCTGGCTACTTTGCATCTGGGATATATACACCAACACTCGATATTCACAAATAGCTAAGTGGTTGTTGGACACCTGAAATTCTATTGATTGCTAAAGCTCAATAATGTCTCAGAGACTTGATCAAAAGAGCAGGCAAGCAAACAAGCAATTCTTTAGTATTGGGACTCTTAGCATATACAAAACGCACTGTGATAAGAGCAAACATTCTGACTAGATAAATAACCTCAGTTTGGTACGCAGCCATAACAGGAAACCTTTCAAATGTTGATTACATAAAATTAAGGATGATACAGTGTAAATCAGACAGCAGGGAATTTCAAGGATCACAAATCCTTGCCTAATATAAATTGCAGCAATAAATTATAGCATGGATTGTTTCTTTTATAACAATGGTTACCAAGAAAATAGGAATTGTGAGCTAAAATTCCAGGGCATTTAAATCATTATAGCCTCTAGAAGTTTAATTGCTTTATTTTGCTTCCAGCTTGCTCAAAAGTGAACACAGGTAAGAGATATAAAACTGTTTGATTGTATAAATTAATTTTTATTCCTTTAGATTCTATGTTAAGTCAACAAATAATGTTCTTATTGTAGTTATTATGGTGACTGGAAATAAATATTCAACCTTATTCCTTCTCATAGATTTTTAGCATGACCCTATCGACATACATTCATGCATCGAGAATTTCACTGAAAACTGTGGAAAGATACCAGTACAAAACTGGCTCATGAGTCAGTCTTAGTGCTTGGCAGAGGTTGTTGACCCCTGGATCTTCTCATTATTACAAAACACTCAAAACACCAACTGCCTGGAAGATAATAATGATTTAAAAAAAAAAATTCTTTTAAGATTAACTCCCAGAGCATTGTGCCTTGCTTTTCATCTCACTGGAGTTATTAGTCATCTCTCACATGGCTTAACAGGAATGGTCACCATACTGCAACCCTGGGCTCTGATTGTGGGGATGTCCTTATGTTGTAATTAGAGGAAAGATATTGCCTCAGAGAAAACTGTAGTATAAACATGTATTGCTCTGGCTAGCATTAATCTATTTTGATATGAAGTGATCTGGCATCATGGGAAGCCAAAGAAGATTTTCTTCATGTGGTTTACAAACAAAAAGAAGGGCACTGCAAGACTACAGAAAAACACAGCTCTAACAATGCTTATAATTTGGCCTGAGGTTGACTCCACAGTACCTGCAGGCAATCTCATGCCATGCAGGACACCACTGGTGAATTCCAATTCTCTGTACAAGGCAGCTCTTAACGGACTCTGGCTAGCCATCATGTCCTTATGATTAATTACATGTAAAAGCAATGTTGTGCACCAGTTGACCTAGGATCCCATACATTTCTGGCCAAGATTTCCCAGAAGAAAAATTCTGATATTGCATATAACATGTTCCCATGTTCCCATCCTTTGAGAACAGTCCAAAAAGGCAGGCTAGATGAAAAAAGGTTGTCTCTGGTTTTACAATTTAAATTTCACCATTCCCAAAGTATTCAACAGGTCCTGTCCAAAACCAGGACTTCAACTCTATATCCAGCTGTAAGAGGTGCTGGGTGATAAAGAGTTTTTGCAATTTTCCCGCAGAATTTTAATGTTTTAGGACCAGTCTGTGGTTATTCTGTTTAAAGAGAAAGGTGAGTCTACAGCTACACAGTGCCATCTGAGGCCACTGACAATGTGCCATTATTGTATAGACAATGATCCTGAATTGTTCTGCAGTTCTTCAAGAAAGTGTAAGTGAAGATTTGAACCCATTATTTATTTACCTAGGATGCTTCCACAAAAAATTTCAATTGTGTATCTTTAGAGTTTCACAGCTAAAGTGGAGCCATTCCTGGAGTAAGATGGAAACATTGGTAGTAGTCTAATTCCTCTGCAGCAAGGCAAGAAGGAAGCACAATTTCTGTGACTCATAGTATTGCTTAATACAGGACTGGTTGTACTGGGATATGCTGCTGAGCTGTGGTGTACAATGTAATCTCACAAGACCCATAGTTATGACTTTCAATACATCTTCTGTTTAAATAATGGTAACATTTCCTGATACTAAGGGCACATAAAAACCTAATTTATTTTATTTTCCTTTTATATGATTGGAACTAATGAAAGTGTCAGGAGGTGAGCAATTTCTTTGCAGAGAGTTTGTTGTTTAGTTCCATTACATCAATAAGAAATGAGGTATTAAAATATATGTAAAGATAAATATGACAATTTTTCCCTGTTTTTCCAGTGTGATTTGCCTTCACTGTGTCTGTCATTCACACAGAAAAACTTCATGGTATAGATGGTGATTTTTTTGTATTGTCAGTATCCAAGAAATAATAAGGTATGAGCATAGATATTGGATTAATATGAAATTTTAAATATTGTATTTAGGATGGTGGAACTGTACCTCAAGATCTACAATAAATTGCTTATTTATATTTCATTTACCTATTACAATCTCAGGAATGCATTTCCAACAGTTCTTGTATTTTTCTATCAAACACTTGATATCAGGACCTTGACAAAAGAAAATTAAGCATTATGCTGCTGGAGAGTCTCTTCATTTCACAAACCAAGGAATTATATTTTTAATGAGTCCTCAGGTGAACTTGTGATACTGAATCTTGCTGGCTACTCTTGAATCCCGTGTCTTCACCAAGGAATTAGGGAGGAAAATGGAAGCACATTCTCCTCAAAACCCTCCTCTCTGACCCACTGTCTGGGTTCCCAGTTTTCAATTGCAGAGCCTGGCAAGTGTCAGTCTTCTTCCCGTGTGGTAGTTTTTTAGCAAACAAAGGTGATCTGCTCTCTACTACAAATAGCTGCAGATGGTAATAATAGCACTGGCAAGGAACCAGGTGAATGCCAAACCTTCCTTGAAATGCCCCAGCCCCTACTGATGAGGAGGCTTGCATGCAGCACCAGCTTTCAGGGGTGTTCATGTATCATTAACCATCTGGGGAGACAACATGAACTTAAATGTCACCAGAAAAGAGGTAATAGCTCTGTCTTAATGCTGTACATTTGTTTCAAGGAAAGATTAGTGAACAGAAAGTAGAGCTAAGTGTATTTAATAAATAATTTGCTCTGAGTCAGATTCTGCTATGTTTACTCACACAGAAGAGTACTTAATTTAGCAGCTGAGTAAGCATTTCACGTGGAGTGAAATATTATCTGAACCAAGAGAAAAGATCAAAAATTTGCTTTATATAGTTGGAAGTAATCAGAAACTTTTTAACCACGGCTGACTGTGGTTAGAAGGCCTCCAGTAATGGTCAGTAGGGCACTTCATGTTATTGTGGTCCACACAGAAGGACTACATGGAGAGGCTATGGCACCATTTCTAAGTTCTCTGTTGCTGATAGTCAAATGATGACTTTCAGAGTCAAATGAATTCTCAAAGGGACAGCAGGCCCCAAACTTGTCCCCTGCTGCATTCCTGCTTCCTGATCCAAAGCACATTTGAGAGTCCTGTAAGAATTGACGCCAAGCAATTAGTAAGAAGCAATGCATATAATATATACAAATGCAGGATAACATCGGCTATGGAAGATCTCAGGAAACTCCTAGTCCAACTTCCTGTTCAAAGCATGTTCAACTATGTGATCAAATAGAAATGCATAGGGTTTTATCCAGTTGGGTCTTGAAAACTTTCTAAGATGGAGACTGCACAGTCTTTCTGGGTAACCTGCTCCCCAGCTTCACTGTTCTCAAGATGATAAAGTTTTCCTGATGTCAAATCCAGGGTGGAATATTTTTTGGTGGCTTTTTGTCTCTTAAATGACTATACAGCTTCAAACAAAACTATTCTTTGTGCAAAAGAGGTGTTAGTTCCCTGTACCTTGTTTTGTGTAGGGTTTGATTCAGAGGGCATTTTCCAAAAGTACTTATTAGCCTGCATCTGCCAAATGAAGCAAATAGATATTTAGACATATGGGACCTTTGGATACATCTAGGTTAGGATAGAGGTAGCAGAGGTTCTGAGGATCTTGACTCTGGGGGTTGTACTCAAAATCTGCCACAGGTACTTCAGGCCTTTTTGCAGCTACTTTCCTGTTCTTAGGCAAGTAACACTCAGTACGAACATTCACAAGCTTTGTGGGGCTGGCACTCTTAAGAGAAGGTTTGTGATATGAACAAAGAGAGTTTTAGAAATGTTAATGGCTTATGTATTTCCAGTTTCATGATGGGAATCACATTAATGACAACATCTGACTCAGAACGTTAATGCTTATTCTCACATGAGATAAAACAAGTAGACAAACTGATAACAGCATCACCTTTGTGTAGCCAATATTTTGTCTTTTACTTTTACACGATGCACTGTTTCCAGGGAAAACAACAACATCAGCTATAAAACTTCCTCTGGACAGTTAATTAATAAATCTTTATCAATTAACTTTAAACTACTGTTAACTACAAAACCTGAAGTTTAAATCAGCCACAAATTCAATTGTATATTCCAGCCCCTTTGTGACAAGCAATTTCTAAGAATTGCTAACGGGGTGATATGGAGGGTTGGTCCATGTCACTGCTCTTGTTCACTGTTGCTACTGAACAGAGCATGAGGGATAGAAAGCTCATGAAAACTGGAATGAAAACTTTCTAGATTCTTATATAGCAGCCATCATGTCTCCCTCATTGACAAATTCCTTCAAAACCAATCCTGTGCACATTCGTCAGGGAAAATTGTACTCAGCCACTTTTTCAGTTAGAAAATCTGGTATAGCAGGTACTTTGGAAGCAGAAAGGGGCTGGAGAGGCAGCCAGTACTTTATATAAATAACTCCATGTGCATCTGGGCTGGTGGTGCAAGCAAGGGTAGACATAAGGCTGTGAAGGAGTAGAAAGTGCTGTTGCAGGGAAGTTCCTTGGAGAGGAGTATAACTATTAGAGTATGGATTAATGATACTGAAAGTAGGGTGATCTGAGGTCATGTGGTTGTGGATAAGGGGGATAGAAGCTATAGAGAGGAGATGCAGATTGGTACTAGTGGATAAATTGCCATTATTGACACAGCTGCAGACCTGAGCTGGGTAGCACAGATCCCTTCTGCCCTTTGTCAGTGAAGGACACCTGTAAGCTCCAGCTCCACCGTAAGGACTGTTACTGGATGATAAGGTGGCAAGAAACACTCTAGTCCTCACCAACCCTTTTCACACTGCTTGCAATATTACAAAATAGCTGTGATCAGCTTTACTTGCTTTTTCCTGAACTTCCAATTCACTTACCAATGATGTTTAAAGGACCCACTAAAAAGGGAGTTCTGAAAGAAAGGTGTTCTGATTGAAGTGGTAATGTTTACTGTGGTTCATGGTATTTCTCTACAAAGGCTCTGGGTTGAGCAATATGTAATATATGGCTTTTTTTCTTTGTCATCCAGGAATCATGTGAGTTTCAGACATGGTTTAATTTAGACCCAGTCCCAAGTTCCTTTTTGGATCAAAATTTGATTAATATCAATGGGTGTTTTGGTCTTGCAAAGATTGTTAATTTGCCGTCTGGATATCTTCTGAAATGGCATCTTCTGAAATGCTGACTTGGAATATAAATTCCATAAAAAGCTTAAATTTAGAATATTTCGCCCTTACCATACCTATCAAGTATTTTTTTTTTTTATCCAGTGGGGTAGAAAAAGCTATCTCAAAATCATGAGTGATTAACATATTGTTAAAATCTCAGCTCTGAAAGTAAAAATAAACCATGAAAGCTAACCCCCAGAGCATTAAACCCACCTTTAAACACCTACACATTTCATTCCTGAAACTTTTATTGTTTTTCAAGTAGGAAGAATATCTCACTTGCTGCGACCATCATAAATTTTGACACAGCCCCAGCCCCATTATAATGCTCCTTCACAAAGCTCAGTCTTCTCTCCCAGACTTTTTCCTCTTGCTCGCCCAAGTTACAATGTATTTTGAAACAGAAAGGCAGTAACAGACAACTGTCTTTCTGTAAGATATAGTGAGGTTATTCTGTACAAATGGAATGAACCTCATTTTTTCATTTCAGATCAAAGCAGAAATCTTTTGAAGTTTAGCTATTTGATAAAAAAGGGCTTTATAACAAGCAGATATAGAAGTTAATAGGACATAGAGATATTTTATTAAATTGCAAACCATTATTAATATTGCAGTTTTAACTTGAAAGAAATATGTGAAATGACACCGGAAATTAATTAGATTATTTCATCATTCTTTTACATTATAAACTTTGATACACTTGCATAGATATATAGGTACATTGATAAAAAGACACAAAGACAAACAGAATTTTAATGAGTGGGGAGCTTTTATCTACTATCACTTTGTGACTTAATTTTTTCTGTTTATACTGCCTATTGATTCCAGTTGAAACCTGCTGTTTTAATGTTGTTATTGATATTCTCTCTGGGTTTTCTTCTAATTCTGGCATTGATATTACCTTGATCGGATTTAGTTTATTTGAATTGCCTGTAGGTTTCAGTCTCTGGAGTTTTTCACTGCTTATAGACATGCAAAGATAAAACCTCTCTTTTTATCTAAAAATCCTTGAGAGACTCTGAAAGATACAGCCGTTTTCTGAGAACATTAAAAAGAAAGAGACAACAATCAAAAGGAATATACTTCTCACCCAGCCTAAGACATCATTTCTATATACCCTGAGTATTCTCTGACATGCACAGACTTCTCATCTAGTCAGTTCCATTTTACGTTCGGAAACAATGTGTGAAGAAATTGGGTTGTCATAAAGTGACAAATAGTTCCAAGCTCTGTGTCTCTGGCCACACTTTCCCCGGACTGTCTCTGGTCCTGGATAATTTGGGAAGTGAACCTGCATTGCGCTCCATGTTATTTATTTTCACACTCTGCTGAAGAAGTAGGCCCTAGCACATTCCTTGAAGGTAACAGAAAATCTCCCTTCCCAAGGAGAGAAGTTGATGTGTGAGGGTGGGTGGGGTAAGAGAGGGAAAACTCGCTGCATTTGGGCTAGAGGAAATTTCTGTGTTCCAGAGAGTTACTATTTGGTAGATACCCCGTACCTGAAACATTCAAGTCCAGGTTGGATGGGGCTCTGAGAAACATGATTTAGTTGAAGGTGTCCCTGCTTGTTGCAGGGGAGTTGGTCTGGATGACCTTTAAAGGTCACTTCCTACACAAACTGTTCTATGATTCTGATTTCCACAAGTTCCCCATGGCTCTTAGAAACAAATCAGAAAAATAATGCCTAAATTAAAAAAAAAAAGGAAATTCCAAACCATTTTATCTTTCAAATTATTACATTTCCATTCCTGTAAAAGTAGAACAGAAAACTGGCAAATACTCATAACTCACTTTTCTGCTTTTTTATTTCTCTGTTTGTAATTTATTTTCTTTATTTTCTTATTCTTTGTAAGTTTTTTCCTTTTTCTTTTCTTTTGGCTTGAGTTAATCTTTGTTCCCCTTCTGTTTTGTTTTGTTCTCCCCTGCTTTCTTCTTGCTGTAGGCCTATAGTTTATTTTCATCTCTTTGTTCTTATTCCTTTGTCGTGTAACAGTACACATTTTTGGAAATAATTATTTTGCAGGAAATGATGAATATTTTCAATCTGCAATTAAAGACAGGTAAATACTACAAACGTATGTGTAAACATGTGCTGTATTTGCATGTGATTAATTTCCTCTGTCCAGCTGTCACAGGCCATTTATATTAACAATTTCACAACTTAAAGAATTCCTTAGGATCTAACAGAGAGCCTGTGCAGTACAGGATATTCATAGACAGGATGAAGGCTCACAATTGTCCTCATTGCTTAGCACTGAATTGCCTTGATATCACAATAAATTTAGTTTTTAATAACATTAAGAGGGAATGGTAATAGAAAAGTGGAGACTGTGCAAAAAAAAGTCCTCTGAAGTAGAAAGACTGTGATGGGCTACTGGAAAGCAGCACAGAAGCACTGTTTGCCTTTTACTCATCTTCCCTGTGGATCACCTGCACTTGGCCAGCAGCACCACTCTCTACAGGCTGTATGGGCTGTATTGTTAGAATTGCTTCTGGCAGCAAGAATGAAAATGAATTGTAGGGGAAAAAGAAGGGACCCAGTGAATCCAGCTGCCAGTCCAGCTTTCGGGAATCAGATAGATATGCCATATAGACCACCATTTACCATGGCCAAATGTGTAGTTATCCTTGGTTATGATTTTTGAGCTCATTTATATTTTTATTTACTGTGGGAATGAGTTCTACAGCTGAAATGTGCATTTTATACAAAAAAAAAAATCATTTTGCTACCCGATAATTTCTCTGAATGTCCCCTTGTTCTTCTGTAATGAGATAGTGGATGAATATTTTTTATTCACATTATCCATCCCCTTAAAGATTCTGTAGACAAAGTTACATCTTTTCCAAACTGAAAAGTCTGCTATGTACTATTTCCCAGATAGGAAAAAATGTATACCCTTGATCATCTTTGCAATTCTCTAGTTCTTCTGGTTTGCTCTTTTGGATACTGCACACGGCATCTAGTGTGTGGGTTTGACACGTGTTTAGGAAGTGTCATAATGACATGATGACTGTTGTTCTCAGCTTCATTCTCAATATTACTGATACTCATTGAGCACAGCATATGCACAAATATCCACAGTGACTTCAGGATCTATTTTTTGAGATCCTGACTTTAGACGTTTCTAGTAATTGCCTAAGAACAAATGTAAACTCTCTCCTTGTTCATAGTTAGATATATTCTTCTCATCTGCATAACAGTGTTTATTAAGACCTAATTTAATTTATTAAAACCTGACATTTTAGGACTCATTTAGTCAATATAATGAATTTTCCATCTCAGATTTTGCTATTCTGTATCTGTGTCTTCACTGAATTTGATTTTTCCTCCTTTCTCCTTCATTCTAATGTCTTTAACCTCACTTATGTATACTTAATAACATGTACGTCAGCACAGGCCCATGTTTATCATTAGTAAGCTTTTGTCTGGTTCGCCTGGTGAAATTCTGAGACTGAACATTTATTTCTAGTCTTTGTTCACTCTCCTACAACTATTACTTATCAATGAGAGGGCCTTATCTTTTAATCCAGACCAACTTAGTTTATTAAAAAGCATTTGGTAAAAGTCCTTAAAAAAACCCCAGGTGTTTTCTACCAACAAAGTTGTTTTACCTCCCTACTCATTGACTATTTCAATAGTTTTAGGAATTACTCCTTTATGAAATATTATGTATTTTATTTATCCCTTAACCACTGATTCTGTTTCTACCAATTTTCCCACTTGGACAATCAAACTCACTGTTCAGTAGTGTCTGGGATAATTTTTTAAGAAATGGTGTCGTATCTACTGTCTTCTCTCTCTTCAAAACAGAGGTAAGTTAAACAATAGGCTACACTCTTGACTTCCAAACTCTTTTCTGAGACATGTTGATTCTCTGATTTGTCATATTGGTTTTCCTTTTCTTTACTTTGTTCTAGAAATTTCTGCAACTGGTAGTCCTGTTTCAGGCATTCTACCAGTTTTACATTGGTGAGAGTCCACTGACTTTCAGATAGTTTCTCATACTTTTCTGAAGTGTCAGAACACTAGCATCTTGTATTATGTGGAAACTGTTGTCTCTAACCATTCCCTCTGTGTCTGCATTATTTACTTTCTCATTTCTGTTTCATTGTCATTTCAAAAGTCAATTGCCAGCTTCCTAATAGGTAAACAGCTAATCTCAGGTTGGCAGGCCTTGAATCAACTCATCTCAGGCTCTAAAACACTCAAATAGTCTGTTGGAGACGGGTTGGTAGTATTATTTGCTGACTGGCAGTTAAGTATTTAATTGTTGGATTCACTAACAGTTAACTGTATCACACAAAAATGTTGACTAGCTTTTAACTTTCACACAAATTTACTTTTCATTTTCATCTGTATTCTGCTTCTTAAGAAGATTTTGAAGCCTCAGATGTATCAAATCAAGTGCAACTACCGAATTCTGGCACCTTTTAAAGAAGTCAGAAATATGATATACTTGTGGTTCAGCCACAGACACCAACCAAACCCCATGCAGCCACTCACTCACTCCCTCACCACTGGGACTGGGGAGAGAGTTGGAAGGGTAAAAGGTAGAAAACTTGTGGGTCAAGATAAAGATGATTTAATAGGGAAAGCAAAAGTAGCCATGCAAGCAAAGCAAGACAATTAATTCACCATGGCAGGCAGGTGTTCAGCCTACTCCAGGAAAGCAGGACTCCACCACACCTTACAGTGACTTGGGAAGAGAAACTCCATCACTCCAAACACTCCCCCACAAGAAGAAGGGACCACCTTCCGTGCAAGACTGGGGAGGAGGAAAGATAAGGAGGGACACTAAAGACCTTGGTATGATTGGAAGTGGAGACTACAGATGAGGATATGCAGGCAGAAGGCAGACGTCTAAGCAGATGGAAAGAGTAGAGACAGCATTCTGGGGGAAATAAATAGAAAAAGCAATTTTAGAATATTCCCTATCCAGAACCTTTCATGGAAACTAGATTTGCTAACCTCTCCCTTTCCTATGGTCAGTGAACAGGCTTGAAACCCACTGGTTAAATTGTGCATGATATCAGTTTATTAATGGTTAATCAATATATTCAGTCTATATCATCAGCACTTGTGCTGTTAGCTCAGTTCGAGAGGTATATGCTGTGATTCCAAAAGTAAAAATCCAAATTGTGGCCTTAGTATTAATGCTGATATAGATTAACACAGCAGAGGTTTCATTCAAAAAATTTAAAATCTGTGTGAAAAGAGCACTGAGATTGTAAAGTCAAAAATAGAGGTGCTTGAAACTCCTGAGTCTAAACACATGCACTTGCTCCTACTTTTGTCTATTTTCTGTAACAATTATTCTGCAGACTTTAATGATAGCCACAGAAGAGGTAAGACAGAACAGGACACTGTGACTCAGACCTTGCTGACTTCCAAGGGTGTCTCCTCTGAGGGTGAACCAGGTTTGTGTGCCTGTTGCCTGTAGCATCTGTGCGTCATGTGTTGCACTGAACAGTGCAGGGGGATACGGAGGAAAGCAGGCACAGCCTTGTAGCCAGAGAATGTCTCTGCCTCTGCCAGAGACTTAGACAAAGAATGGCATGTAATCATTCCAGCTGAGCAAAAATCCTGTTTTTTCTCACACTGTGGATACCTACAAAGGACTCTGAAGCCAGATTTGTGGAAGTGTGGAATTGTTATTTCTGGAAACCAAAGAAAAGCTGGCTGTTCTCACCTTAGACAGTTTTGAACACTGAGGGAAAAAACAAAACCAAACAACCCTCCAAACAGATAAACAAAAACAACAAAAAGAAGGAACCAAGAAAAAAGAAAAGTTGGCTCTAAATCTCTCAAGTGAGTTCATTGGATCATTTTGACTATTTTTGCCTGAGATTTTTCACCCATAAAAGGGTGGTAATTTTTCCTCCTTTCATACAGATACAGCAAAGAATTGTAACTAATTACTACTCATGAACATAGTTATGCTCATGAAGGAAGAAATTGCCCTGTATATAGTGTGTATTTGCTTGCTTTTGTTAATATAGTGCAAGGAGCTGAGCACTGAGAAAAGGATTAATTCAATGTGACTACATCAATTCAATAGTTAAGCATTTAGTCTAAGTTCATGTCAACACAATGATCTAATGATTCATCCTATTCCAAGCAGACGCTTGCACAGAACAAGCCACTCTCTGTAGTTACTGCATTATCTGTCACTGGTTACTGAGGAAGCAGGGATGACTAGTTCAGACCAGATACCCAAGTTTAGGTATGTGGAGTGAGTGAAGGTCAATAAACAGTGTGAACAAGTACCCATGATTTGGTAACTGGACAAACTGATTTTTGTCTAAAACCTTTCAAATTTAATTTTTACAAAGATTTAGGTAAGTAAAAACCAAGACTTTGAATTGTGCTGGGTAATATAGCAGGAGGAATTGCTCTCTGTAGTTGCAAACTGAGTAATGAAAAAGGTGGAAATAAAAAAAAAAAAAAAAGGTATTCCAGTCATGTAGAACTTCTGTAAAAAGATCAAAGTGTTTCAGCTGTTTGACTGCGATGATGAGGTGAGCGTCTGGAGCCTAAATTCTAAAAACACGTTCCATCACATGTTTTCTGACCATTAGAAATGATCAGTTTATATTATTTGCTGATGTTAAAGCATATTAAAAAAATCAGTGTATTCGCTACTGTGTGTCATTACACAAGATATGCTACATATGAACTGAATATCATGTCTGGTGATGGAGAAAGTCTGTTTGTGTCTAATACTGTTCCCTGGAGAAATTGTTCAAGAGCTGTTCATCCTTGTGGAAAGATTACTCTGATATCAGAGAGACTTATCTGCTGTGTAAGTGCCAGTTGAGTTGTAAAGCTTCTCCAGGGCATTTTATCAGGTGTTCTTACTCAGCATCAGTGGTCTCTATGAGAAGAGAAAGAGCTGAGAAACAAGGCTTAGTTCGTCAGGTTAAAATAAATGGATCTGGTAAATGCCTTTGCAACCCTGTTTTTTTAAATTTCAATTTAATATTTTTAATTTGATGCAAAGTATCTCCACCCCTCTGCTGTCACACAGATATTGCAACCTACAGCATTTCTATTTTACTTATTTTGTTCTCTCCATTAATGCTGAATATCACTTCAGAGCAAAGAAAAAAGATGTGCTAAAAGGTGTGGATCTCCATTTAAAGAACAAGTTTTCTTGTGCTTATGCCAAGAGTTTCATCTTGGAAATTCTTCAGATTCTGTCCTTGGACAGATTTATATATGGGATTTTCACATATGTTTCAGTGAGAGTTTTGCACTTTTATCTTACAGAAGAATTTGACCTCTGGGGTTTACCTCTCTTGGGACTAGTTTAGGAATATTAGCTGTACTATGTCCTGAAAATATTTCATGCCCATTGCTGCCTGACTGAGAGTAATTCAGATACCACTTTGTAAGAGACTGAAAGTGGATTTTGTAATCCTTTGGAAATCTTTCCTTTTTTTGATGTCTGTTTGTTAATCAAATTGGAAACAAAATGCACAAAAAGTTGGGACTTCCAGAGTAAAATACAACACTGTTAGCTAGTGGTTGAGAGTGGAAATGTAAGTCGAAAGATAAAAGTTCTGTTACAGCCTCAATTAAAGATTTTGTCTATGGCTTGGGAAATATCCCTTAGGGCTGGAACTGTTCCGGCTGTTGTAACTGGAAGGAAGAAATGAACATTTTTTGACAGCTGCTCTTTTTCTTTCTGCTATCAGATGAGGTGCTAATTTTTCCCATCTACCATTGTGGGAAGGTTTTTAGATATCTATTTGATTTGATTTGAGAGTCCTGAGTAGGTGGGGAGTTCTGTCCCCCTTGGTATTACGTTTTGTCTATTTTTGTGTTTCTGTAAGTTGTTGTATCAATGTAATGAGATTGTTTGTTTCTTTTACTGCTTGTGAAAGATGGCGCAACAATCAAGTTTTAAATAGACATAATTATAGTAGCTGGGTTTTGTTCCGTGTACTCCTAAATACCTAAGTCGTGCTGAGGAAAGAGGACTGGGAGATTTTTCTCTAAAATTTTGGGGGAGAAAGAGTTGGTCTAGGCAAAATAATAAAGCAGAGGAAAGAAACGGCAAAGAAAAAAGGGAGCTGAAATTTCTTCTTGCATTTTTTTCCCCATAATTTCACAGCCTCTTTTCCAGCTAGCAAAATAAACAATTAAAGGCCTACTGTTTGATATATTATTCAAGTTAATGAGCAAAAGCACGTTTGTTACTCTCATAATGGAGCTGAGAGAAGTAAATCTGTTGCAAACTTGTCATCGTTTGATGCAAGGCTGAGGATTAATATTCTTGTTTCAGATCAAGAGTATCCCATTTCAGTACAACAAGTTGCTATTTTGTGAACTTCTATTATGCAGAAATCAGAGTGTTCACAAACATGATTACATAAAAATAATAAAAGGTATGAAACAAAAACAACTAATTCATTTTTGATCTAACTTTTGCGTATTAAATCCTAGGGAAAAAAACCCTAACACCACAGAACACCCCATAAAATGTGTAAGAAGCCTGCGTAAAAATGAGAAAATCATTTAAAAATGCTGATGCAGCATGAAACACATAAAGAAGTAATTGTTGCAACCACAGTATGTACTGGATTTGGTCATTTTCTGACCTGCTGGGTTCCTAATACTTCCATAAACTCCCAGATAGTGGACTTCACATTTTTGTGCTTGTTGAACATTTAACTCTCCATATCCTTACGGGACTTCTGTGCACCCCTATCAACACCTAAACTCATACAAGGACAAGCTGCACTTTCTAGAATGGTGCTTCCACTAGTCAAAGCCTCTTCAACCATGGCCACATCAGTCAGCTGTAGTTTCTAGATTTTGCTTTGGGAACAACAACTCTGAAACACATACGTGCTTTGTGAAGAAAATGGGGATGGTTCATTCAATTAGCTATGCAGATGGTAACAGAATATTCAGAGTTTCTTTTGCATATAGAGAATATTTTTCACTTTATTGTTTATCCATTAGAATGGGTGGAAATGAGTCAACATTTTTGGTGGCTAAAGTTCAAACCATATCAAGCTATTTAAACAATTTGTAAATTTTTTTTGGTTTCATATTTAAGATATGACCAACATCTATTGAAGACATTCTAGCTCCTAAATGTTGTTTCTGGCATCTGTTGATGTTCCTGAACTGTTGAGTTCTGGTTTGAATTTTAGTTTGTCAATCTTCACAATACTTGAAAGAGCAATCTATAGCTAACTGTATATCTCGTCAGACAAGTGTTTCAGAAGTTTTGAATTTTTTAAACTCTTCCCTTTTCTGTGCTATTTTGGCTTCTAATGCTGTTTTTGTCTTTCTACTGATTCCAATATAATGTTTTCCAAGTATTAATAGTATCCTCTCTTGGCAACTAGGTTTGGGACTGCCTTGGTCAATAGAGTTGAAAAGCAAGTACTATTAATAACTCTAATTACCATCCTTATAGGCTAAATGGAATGGAAGAATTTCTAATTCCTCTTTGGAATTTATAATAATTTACCTGCCAGATGACCTGAAGCGTCTAGCCAGACCACTATTATAAATGACTGTCTCTTATCATTGTTTGCTTTATGTGGGATGAAAGAATTACCATTAGTGCTTGTTGATAATGGTGATTAGTCTGCATGTCCTACTTCTGTGGAGGAGCTTACAGACAGGAATTGTACAGTAAATGAACCTGTGAACTCCAGAAATTACATCAAAACACTTGAAACATCCCTGGTCCAATACATGTGAATCACCAGAGCTGTCCCCATTCCAGATTCTCTCCAGCTCAGAGAGCCGCCCAATCTGGACAGGAAGTTTAACTTCAAGAATCTTAGGGTTGATAAAATTGTGGAAAATATTCACTGTGCTTAGCAATGTCTTTGTATTTTTCCCCCTGTCCTTCTCTTTATATGCAGTAAAATACCGTGTAAATAAAATTTCTATTTAATGTGCCTTTGCTTGTGCGTTTTGGTTTTGGGTTTTTTTTGATATTGCTTGTAACATGTACCTCAGGTTGCAGTAATTTAAATTTATTTGCACTGTCTGCAAAACCTAATTTTTATTTAACTGCAAGAACAAAGTGTTGGTCTCATTGATCCCTTAATTAGGTGTAACTGCTGTTACTGAGAATAAGACACTATTAAGCAAAACTTTCCTTGTTATAATCCCACAAAGAGGTGTACTTGGGTACAAGTTATAAGAGTCTAAACCAAAAGGTGTAATAGTATTCTAGAATAAGAAGCCCAGGGAAAATAATCACTGTCATGTAAAAGCAGAGCTGGGCATAATCTATAATACTAATGCTTTTTATATGTAGGTTACTGTATGTGAAATGCTACAGTAATTGCCTCCTTAAAGTATTATCTTGATTTCTCATGTAAAAACCAAGCTGTACACAGTAGCCTGAATAGCTGCAGATAGCCTTTTTTTCAGCATGCCTGTGGAAATGATCATGCCAATTTTCTTTTTCTCTTAAGCTGAATTTAGTTGTTATTCAGCATGTTTTTGTAACATATCTGGTGGTGTCACAGAGGATTTCCATCCAGAGACAGCGTGCATCTTTTTGTAGGGCTTATGTCAAAACCCAAGTTATCGAGACAGAAATTCTTCCAGTACATGGTGCTAGAGAACACCTACTCCATTTGGTTAGTAGCCAGGTAAGCTTCTGGGAATTTCTCTAGGAATTACATTTTTCTGCTGTCTTTCAGTGCCATATCCCTTGGAGCTAATGTCATCAGCAGATGGGCAGACTGGAAATGCAGGTTGGAGGGACAACTGCCACACACAGGAACCAGCAGGGCAATGGTGAGCTGAGAAAATACTGTTAAAGGGAGCTTACTTGCTTCTAGTGAGCTGCACAGATTACACTGCCCTCACTAGGGAGGGCAACATAAATCCCATGATAGGAACTTGCCTCTCTGGAGAATTAATATCCCATTTTAAGTATCTGGGCCTCTGGGTGTGTTTGTGTTCATAAATCTGAATGGGTGCATAAGGGCTCAGATCTTGATGTTCTTGTTCATGCAGATGAAACTTATTGATGACAGTGAGAATTAAGGGCTACAAATCTGGCTCCAAAAGTTGCTGAACAGGTATCTTTCCCAAGGCTGATTGAAATCAAGGGGAAGTCTTTTGGATCAGGCTTATGGTGTGAAAAAGGAAAGGTGACCTGCTGGTCATTTACTTCTTTCTGCAGGCATTTTATTTAATATAATGCTGAGAAGAAGCATTGCCAGAGTGAAAACTAGAAAACTCACATTTGAAAGATATTCTATCTCAGTTTATTTTGGGACTTGGGATCTGCCTTTCACTCATTCATTCATTTATTCATTCATTCTCGAAGTTCCAAAGTAACAGCCAAATGGTAATTCAGCAGTCTTTATAAGGTTTTCCATGTCTAGGACCAGGCATGGGAAAGTCTGGCTGGGTATGCATTCCAGAAGCCAGTTTGTGCTAACACAGCACAGCTGGAACACCGAGGCGTCTTGCAGGACATGTCTAAAGTCCAGCTGCCCAGGGGCAGGCAGAGATCATCTTCACAGCCCTTCTGCAGCTGCCATGATTTCAGCCACTGTGTCTGTGTCATCCTGTATCCAATTATTGCACCAGAGGGCTGCAGCATTCCTTATGCAAGAAATCTCTGAGTGTTTGCCTGCAATTCATGAGGGAATGGCTTCCCACAGCTTCTCTCTGCCTTAGAGGATTTATATACTCTGAAGAGATCATTTTAGGTTTTTTTAAGATTAGAAAAATAGTATTTTTTGAAATGTAATAGCATTTCAGGATTTAAATAAGGATGCTCTTAACAAAACAGAAATAAATTTTTGCCTTGTCTGCTTCCTCCCATCCTTGGTCTGGAAAGAAAAATATTCAGCTGCTATTCTAATTGCTCTGTGGGGGCAAATAATTTATATATGAGTGATTATTTAAAATAAAAGGGGCATTCTCCATCTTACTATTTCCTATTTAGGCTCTAGATCACAGTTGTGATTGCCTTCCCTAGAGAAAGAATGAACACATATTTAAACTGTAATTGATTTTAATTAAAAATAACTAAATATGTACAACTTAAAGAGTTATTATTTCTAAATGAGAAATGATAATTGTTCTTCTGTCTGCCGCATCATGATGAAGTATTTGGTTGGAAATTTGATATAATTGTCATCTGCTGGGAGGTGACTGTGGAAGATGGCCTGTGATACCTGCAGGCACGTACCAAATGCTTCCATGCAGGATCATAGCTCGTGTTCTTCTGAAGTCAGCTGGAAGTTCTTCCGTTGATTCCAGAGCCCCAGAATTATTCTCCTGTAGAAAAAAAAAAGTTTATTTATTCGCTTTTCTAATCAGTAGAATAGTTTCAGAATAAGTAATAACATGAACAAATTAAGAAATCAAATATGTAATTTTTATTCTCAACATGTCATGCATATTAAACTTTGAAATAACTGTTTCTTTCTTGTAAGTTTTCCTCCTCAGAAATTCAAAATGCATCTTAAACTCCTAATTTACCATTAGTGCTGTGTTATTATTCTGTGACCCAGCATATTTTGAATATCTTCAAAATTTTAAGCTTTCTATTGTTCAAGGTGGCACCAAGATCCCAGAGCACCAGCACTCTCCAGGAGACACAGATGAGTTCAAGGGATGCAGAATTACATATTCTTATCACTACACCTGGGGTCATGTCTGTTGGTGCTAGAGGTTGTTAGGGCATTATCAGCCACTGATTCTCGTTGAGCTGTGAGAATAATTTGGATTGAGGGAAGAAACATAAACTGATCTCTTTCACTCACCCACTAAATTTAATAGGGTTTGTCTTCTCTGTACTATGGCTTGGTCCATTGATAAACAAGCGTTACTGGAACAAGTGTGTTATTTTAAATTTTCCTTTTCTGTGAGACTATGAACTCTATTGTGACTTACAGTTGTGATTTTAAGCTGGTTAAGACATCTGGAAAACTCATGCTACTTCATTGGCTTTAGATTAGACTCCTAGGCACAAGCTCATGTCATTTAAAGGTTGAGTGTGCTGAAGCAGGCACTCGAAAAGGTACTTGTTTTGTAGGCAAGATGCATTCTAAGCCTTCTGGTTAGAAACAATATTGGTTGCTCTTAAAACTATGTATGGTGCTTGATGTCACCATTTACTGCTCTGAACATAGACCCTGCTGTTTCTCTTTCCCTCATAGTCTTTTCTTAACATTAAAAAAAAAATTACATTTATATATTTTATATATATAATTTCTATTCTATAGGTATTGTTTATATTTTATACATATGTTTTATACATATTTATTTATATATAAAATTAGTGTACTTATGGGCCTTGTAGGCATCTCAGGCATATATTTCCTGTTTTGTTTATTCTTGGGTAACATATAGAAGTGGGTAAAAAAAATTGTCAATACAAGAAGTACCACTGTGACCTGAAGATTTCTGTTTTAACTCTTTCATTTCACCAAAGAGTAGTAACTATTGTAGCAGCTGCACCATCTCATTCTATGATAACCATTACAGAGAATAATACAAGAATATTATTAGTAGTTTAGTATCTATTAGCAAGTACTGCAAACTGCTTAGATAAGTTTAGTTGGGGATAAGCTGTCTGGAAGTCAAATGAATAGTGGATCTTGGGTGTGAGAGGCTGTATAGATTGAAAAAAAGCAAAGCAATGGTCTGGGTGGCATTTTTCTGATCATGAACATGGATTTGAGCAGATGTTCTTATCTGTATGTGAAAAAAGTCCTTATTAAATCACAGTCTCTCTAATTAGCTTAATTTTCCTATTTCCTAATTACAGCCTTAAATATCCTCTACTTCTGCTGTTAGGTATTCCATCTTCTTGCGTTTATTTTTCTTTGTGTATTATCCACTTAATAACTTTTCATCTCACTGTATAACCTAACTTTTGTATGCTCTATTTGTATTGAACTGTTCCTTATTTATGCATTTCATATTTTATTTTTTTTTTTCATTCCTATGGAATCTTATCTTTTCAGAGGACTGTATTAAAAAATCTGTGTATCTCAACCAGAAGATCAGTTCATAATAAAGAAATTGATGAGCAAAACTGCATTCTCTATTTGCCTTTTTACTTCAAAATCTATGAGTTATTTGGATGTAGGAATCATAATTGTGTCAATCATAATTGGAAGTCACTTTTGCTACATTTTTCACTCAGAAATATCAAATAAGGCTAATATTTTTCAGAAGTAATGTAGGGATGTTTCCATTTTTGGGTCCCTAAGTGAACACATTAATGTGCTATAAACCAAAGATCAATTCCTTCCCACAAAAGTCAGCAACAATATTTTTGAAAACTTGTGGCTGTGAGATTTTACTAAGCCTCAGGAAAGATTCCTGTGAGAGTCAGGAACACAGAGGTATTTTTAGAGTAAACAGCATACCTTGATCATAAAGTTTCTTTTGTATGAAGCTGGTCAGTGTACTGGGTCACGTAATCATCTGCCTGGAAAGACAGGTTCAGATAGTGGATGGATATTGAAATCTGCTACTCTGTCCCTTGAAAAGTTGATTGCCTTGTGTTGTTCAGTCTACTGCTGCATGGGGAAAATTAATAATAGTATTATATTCTGTCAGTAATTGTTACAAGATTTGACTAGAACTGTGGAGTAATAATAATTGTTTTTCTATAAAGTGACTTATAATCTGTGACAAAAACACTTTGTTGTACAAACGTCATATCCTCTTCATGCAACAGAGTCTTCAAGCCTTTCTTGTGACCAGTGCTCAAGCCCATAGTTCTGAGCTGCAAAACAGGACAAATGAGAGAGTAGAACCTATAACCTGAAACATACCACAATGCACAAGGAAAGCTCTCAATCTGTAGGTTTTTTTAAAGAATAAAGTCTTTACAGATTATTATTTGGAACATGGCATATTTACACAAAATCTATATGACCAATGGAATCGCATGCCACTTCTGTAAACTCCTACATATATCACTGCCAAACCTGAGATCCTGGTTCCCAGGTGTCAATGCATTTGTGGAGGGAGGATTGTGTATGATCACTGAATTAAAAACTACCACTATGCATCTTCGGAGAGCCAAGTAAGATAAAGTTTCCTTCCCACCACTTTAAATCTCCCGCTTCCTAATGTAAGTGCTTGACTTCGTAAATCAAAACATTTTAAATGCTTTTTTTGCACATAATATATATAGTTCATGCTCTATTGTAGCTGATGCATTACACACATTGTTATTGTAGCTATTGTTTATGTATTAAGTAATATAAATGCAACAACTACAAAAAATCTTGAGAAACACACTGAGAGAGAAATACATATTAACAATCAAGCAGGGCAAATAGAAATGCTTCTCCCAATCATCTCTGAAAGGTTTGCATAAAATTCCTTTTTGCTTATGTTCCAATCTCTCCACACAGCCTTTTTATGAAAATTCATGCAAGTTAAATTTTGTTCTTTCAAGTGTTCATGGAAAGTGAATTTCAGGCTTGCAGCCAAGATACATTTAATCATGAAACAAAATTAGTTTAATCGTGAAACTAAATTTGTTTGGGGAAGAATTAGAAGTATGCAACTTAATATAATCAGGGAATAGAAACAATAGCCTGCTTTAGGCAGCCAAGGAAACAAAACTTCAGACTGATGATAATGGCATGTCATATGTGGCTATAGGCATGGTAGGCAATTTGCAAGAAGGCTAAAATACACAAGCAGATTCCACAGCTGGGTAGTTCCAAAGATTTCAGAATGGAATACAACTGCCTGAGCTTTTCTGGAAATTTGGGGGCAGTGGATAATATCACAGAGCTTGTGTATTTGTTTCTGCTAGTCTTCAGGCTTGTTACAGTTCTGGATAAGTTTGTCCTATTTGACCCAACCAATTTGTTGATTAGGTCAATGTTACATGATATTTCAGGTCAGTTTGGGAGACTGTTGTTTGCAAGAGCACAGTGCCTAGTAATATTGATATAATTCACATACTGTTTGAGATGTATACTTCTGGAAGTATTTTCAAATGCGGGACAAGTCAAACTGAGTAGGTCTTCATAAAAACATCACATCCAAAAATAGTATCTTGTAAAATTGACCTATGTCTACCCCTACCTCTATTTGTGAGAGCTCTTATAAGCACTTCTTAGTTATGTAGCACTCACTAGAAAGGATTAACAATTCTGTAGTGAAACTTACAAGTATTAAGATCAAATTTCTGAATTCTGGTCAAGTACCAAAAGCTCAAATTTTTATAAATAATTCCAATTATTAATTCAAAAAATAGATACCAGTGACTTCAGGGAAAGACGTTCTATTTTGGACACAGATCTATTAAATATGGTGACAAGGCAGGTTTGGTTTGCTTGGGTTTTTTTCCTTCACTTCTTGTCAAGAAATCACTATTGCATAGAGATCAGGTATTGAAAAATTTAATCCTTAAATGAAAAAACCCAACAACCTATACAGCTATAAGTGGATGGAATAAAATAAAATCTTGTTTCTGTTTTAATTTATCAGAACACAAACAATGGGTTCATCATTACAGAAGTGAACGATCTTGAAATAAGATAATTTCTTATTTATTTCAGCCATCTGATATCAGTGACAAAAATGCCTCTAGATGTATTGGTTGTCTTCATTGACTCTAGGAGCCAAGATTGCTATAAAGTAGGAGCCAAGATTGCTATAAAGCAGCTGATCTATTTCACCTGTTTTACAATGATGAAAAAATTTAACATTAGTGCTCTTGTTGCTAAGTGCTAATGCAGGTACATAAATAAAAGGTTACAGGGGAGTGATTCCTCAAGACACCAAATAAACAAAATATGCAGATGAGATAAGACACAAAAGAGTGACTGTGATAAGCCAGGGTTGGCAGGCATTTGAGATTTCCTTCTAATTGGAGTCCAGAGTGGGATAAAAAAGGCAGGAATAAGGGCCTTCATTGAAGTGAGTAAGTTTGGATGGGAAGATGGAGAATTCACCAGTGAGGAGCACCAGATGTATTAGGCCCCAGGGCTACCAAGTCAGATTTGAAACTAGGTCTAGAGAAAGAACGGGAAAGAACTTAATAATCTGCCTGTGTCCTTTGTTACCTAAGTGAGAAAGTTATGCAGGAGAAAGACATAAATTGTTTCAGGAAGAGGGTGATTGGTCTGTGAAAGCTTCTGTTGCTGGCAAAGTAAAATCAGAGGCCAACTTTATAGAAGTTATAAAAAATAGGGAGGATGGAACTCATTTGACAAACCTTAAGCTCATGTAAGGCTTTATATGTTAAGCAGGTGAAGGAGAATCTGAGGAGGGATGAAAAAGGTGACATTTATGTAGTTATTAACGAGCAAGGAAATCTGAATAGCAGCATACTGAATATATTACAGCTGAGGAACATGTTTGCAGTCATTAAGATCAGAAAAGAGAGGACTGAAAAAGCCAAGATGTGAAATGGTGAAAGATTTTGCTGTGAATAGTGGTAGAAAGATCAACAGTTTACAGCTGTGCAGGAGGTGAAATGTGGATCCGGTTTGAATATGCTGCTTTAAAGAAAGTGTTGAGCAAAAAGTAATTCCCAAGGCAAAGGCTTGTCTGACCTTGGGCAACGAACCAAATCTCTGTTTTGGAGGAGATATTCAGAAAAAGGAAAAGAAGGGGGAAAAAAAGCAAGAAGAGGGAATAAAAGATATGTTTTTACAGAAAAGACAGTCAGGTAAGCTAGGGAAAGTGATGGTAATGTATAAATGCAAACCAACAAATGTGATGCTATCAGCTATGGCTAGTGTGGAGAACAGCAGGTAGGAATCTTTATTTGCAAACAGTCCCTTGATGGAGTGAAGAAGCTCAAGTTATCTTTCTGAACGATTTCCCTCCTCTTCTTCCTCCACCTACTTGGAGTTCAAATACTGGACAAGCAGGAAAATTTGTCAGTCTAATGAGATATTTTTAGCTATCACGGTGCTTCAGCTGTAGCAGTTTCAAAAAAAAAAAAAAATGATGGCTGAATTTAGGTGGGATGGCACAGGATTTCTTTGTGAAGGTCAAGAAGTTAAAATTTTTGACAGGGACGGTGATGAAATAATTTAACGCCTCAGCTGTGTGGGTGCAGATGGTCATCCACATGGGGGATATTTTTCCAGCAGGTTATTGAGTCAATGATGCTGGCTGCCTGCAGTTTGGCAGTTATCCATTAATATGTAAAACAAAATTTTGGGCTATGCAAAAATTGGGTGTTGAATTCCATTTAATGTTGTGCCAGATTTCCTTCAGTATCTCATGGTCTTGTATGATAGGAGGATTAAGAAATGGAATTTTATCATTGGCAAACTGAATGACAATAGATTGACTACTAAATTTTTGGGGAGACTTTGTTGTTTCCACTGAGATGAGAATTATTAGGGGTTTTGGGTTGGGTTGGGGCTTTTTTTGTTAGCAAATCAAACAAAGATGAATTGAGAATGGCATGCATAATTGCTCACAGTGTTAATTTTGCTTGTTCCTGTTAAGTTCCACGTAGAAATTTGCATAACTGAAGTTAAATCTCTTCCTTTTCTTGAGCTGCAGTTTTGTAAACTGTTCTCATGCTTAAAACAGTACCAGTATGTAAGATCCTCAACCTCTGATTGACAGAGTTCAGTCAGCTGCTAGAGAATGTAGCAGGGGAACATATGAAATGCAGCAGGAATAAGATCAAGCAGAAGAGAAAATAGTTGAGGTAATACAGAAAGCTATTTTGGCAGTAGGAGTTTGGTGGCTAAACAGAGAAATACATCTGCCTAAGCAATGCAGGATTTTGGTGGGGCCAAATCATGGTTGGTCAGGGTTAAGTTTTTATGTGATTTGAAAAGACTTCAGTCCAAATACCAGTTTTCTGAGAAAGACTGCCTCCTCAGTGATTGCTGGTCCCCAAGTGAGCCTGTACTCCAAGCTGCTGCCAAACTGGGGTTCAGAGAATACACACATATAACGTCAAGGGCAGAACTCATCTGTTATCTCTCCATATCCTAAACACTTTGTTTGTCATCTCCTGCCTTGTGTTCAGCAATCACATCTAGATGAACTTTTCTGTATGTTTTTAAGCACTGCCTCCTGGCAAAAGCTTACTCTCCTCTCCCTCAACCATCATTTTATACAGAGGACTTATAAACACTGAATTCTGGATTTCTGAAAGGCACACTGAGAACCAAGGGCCTTGATTTTGTCCACTGAAACATGCAGGTTGTGCGCCTGCAGTTCTTTTATTGATGATATCCCTTTGGTAGCTGACCTCAAGCTGAAACTGCCCTCTACCTCAGTGTAGGAATCAAGAAAGATTAACACGGGATCAACAGAGGATCCATCCTTGTAGCTATGAGGACTTCCAGGTGTTTGGAATAAAAGAGGGAAGAATCAGTGTCAGAAAAGAGAAGCAAAATATCAAAGAGAATATGCTCTTTTATGGTATGAGTTAACAGATTATGACTGAAATTAGTTGAATTTTACATTTTGTAACAGCATACATTCAATTTTGATGCTCAAAATTTCTAAGGATGGTTAGAATCCAGATGTGAATTATTCTAGAAAACTTTAATCTAATTTTGTCTGATGATTTATCCAGGAAATATTCCTTAACACCTGTTAAAAAATTCTGATTAGAGATAGAACTAAAAAACAACAGAATGTTACAGCAGCTAAAACCATCAAGTTTCCAAGTTTTCTAAGGTCAGCCTCTCAATAAAGAGCAGCTCACAGAACCAGAACCTGGAAAAAATGAAAATTATCTTGATAAGAATAGGGAATGGCCTGATAAAATCTCACCTGCTGAGAAACTGATACATATAACTCCTGTATTTTCTCTTTAAATTGATGAGACACAGGAAAAAAAAAATCAAACTGGGAGCAATAACTAAAAAGAGTAAGAAAAAAAGAAAAGGATGGGAAAACTAATGGTAAAAACTGAGGCTGTATAATGAATCTGACAAAACTGGAACTAGGTTGAGAAGGACAGTTGAGAAGGTACCCCATAAAGGGACTAAAGAACTGAGAAAGCATTGGGAGGGAAAGATGGCAGGAATCTGTATACTGTTTTCAGTATATTCTACTCTGGTGAAGACAAAAAAATGTGACACAGGAAAATGTATTTTCATCCCTTGCTTCTGGCAAAAGCAAGTGTCATATAGCCCAGTGAAAACTGAAATCAGCTAAGCCTGAAACCCAGCAACAGCTCTACAAAGTTCTGGAAACTCTCCATGAAGAAAGTTATTGTAGTAGATTTGGGACCTGGCATATTGTTTGCAGCACACCTGTGGTATGAATTTAATTTCAGATATAGGTATCAATCTATTTATTCCACCACACATCCTGTGCTTTTGTTGAGACAATAGCTAGAACTTGATTCTTAAACTTTGTTGTGGTGTTAGCACCCCTTCAAATGGAAACATTGTGGAAGCTACTTGACTATGGCCTGCCTGATTTCTGTCATGTTTAGAGGTACATGGATTGACTAGACAAAAGAGATTAAAGCGAAGTGAATATCAACATCTCCATAAAATATTACTACAGTGCTTATAGGTGCTTGCTTTTGTACCCCATTGTGAAACCAAGCCCACTGTTTTCTCACCTAGAGTTTGGATTTCTGTATTCATCAGCACCACCATTTTTCCCCAACTGCCTGTAGTTTCTGGTGCTTTACTGCCTTCAGGTCACTGTGCAGCATGCTTACAAACCTCCCATTTCTGTGTCATTGGTAAATTTGATCACACTTGAAAGTATAGCAAACAAACACCTGACAAAAGGAGAGACTCATTAACAGCCTTCATTTCCTATGCAGCAACCCAAGCAAGCACAGGCATACATGAGAGTTCTGGCAAGAATACAAAGGAACTGTGCTTGGAGACTGACAATTAAAACTTTCTTAGGAAGCAGGACCGCCTCCTTGTTTCTGCTGTGCACTGGGAGAGTGGAAACAACTCCTTGAACCACCTGTGGTTACTCCTCACAGATAGTCTAGGGAGCACAGTTTGAAAACACCTGCCAAGTGTTGGTCTCTGAACAGGAGTCTCACATGCTTGGCAGGCTTCTTGTTTATTGCAGCACTCAGCACCCAACCAAACTTTGCTGAAATTATTTACATTGACCCAATGGAGTGGACTTAAAGTGAGGACAGAAGATGAAGACGTTACTTTTAAAAGAGCTTTCTTTGGCATCCTTACATGAGAGCTATTATGGAAGCTTGCTGGACTTTACACCTTCATGTTGGATTACACAAGAAAGTTTTTAATCTCATTTTCAAGGAAGAGAGAGAAACACTGGCTTTCCCTGACCCAAATGGTGGATCCATACTTTTGGAGACAAAACAACAAATGACCAGTTGCCTTCAGGACGGAGGTGCTGCTGTCCTGTGCTTGTAGCTATCCCAGCTGGTATGGCAGCCCCAATGGGAATCGGAGGTTATGCCTGGGCTGCTATTTCTGCCTGTGCAGGCCAGAGGATAGATGAGAGTTACACTTCTTCAGCCCAGGCACAGCAGATGTTCTTACGACCGCAGCCAACAGGCTGCAGGTCACCAACCCACTCCTCACCCACATCTATCAAGAGATGCGCTATTGTCTTCATGGCATGACATGTGTACAAGGATTTGTGCCACAGGGAGAATATTTAACCCTTTTATTCCACTTTATTTTTCCCCTCCAAACCCTCAGACGTTCTGCTGCTACAGTGTTGGCAGAATGTATATTGCTAATTCATTACCATGACTTCTGCAAAGAGTGGGAGAACCACTGATGCAGTGCAAGGACTGTGGCAAGACAACAGGAATAAATTGCATTAAAGTCACATCAGACAGCTCTGAAGATTCAGGGTTAAAATTGTTAATACTGATTCATGAGAATAAGGGTTATTACAGCTAAACAGAGAAATTGTAATTGATTGTTCTTTCCACTTAGGTTTCTTGCCTTTTTTTCTTAATGTGATGATTGTCATGTACTCAAAAGTTAGAAAATCCAATGTTATGGTTATCTAAAATTCATCTCCTGGATAGGTACCCTGTAATACTCTCAAGTAATCATATATTTTCACTTATTAAAAAAAAAATGTATATGTCTCTCACTGCACAGAATGGATGGTATCTTCTAAACCAATCAGAATTATGCAGCGAATGAGGTTGTTTGGATGACTGGTACTTTACTTCTCTTAGAAAGTGCAATGTGAGCATAGAAACAATATAGGGCCTGCAGGAGAAGGCGGACAGATGGATTTGGGGGGAATTGGACAGGCTACATAGGTGGGCCAAGACCAACGGCATGAGCTTCAACAAGACCAAGTGCTGGGTCCTGCACTTTGGCCACAATAAACCTGTGTAGTGATACAGGCTGTGGGCAGAGTGGTTGGGAAGCTGCCCAGCAGAAAAGGACCTGGGGATGCTGGTCAATAGCTGGCTGAAGATGAGCCAGCATGTGCCCAGGTGGCCAAGGAGGCCAATGGCATCCTGGCCTGCATCAAGAATAGTGTGGTCAGCAGGAGCAGGGAAGTGATTGTCCCACACCACTTGGCGCTGGTGAGGCCACACCTTGAGTCCTGTACCAAGTGCTGGATCCCTTAATTCAGGAAGGACATTTAGGTGCTGGAGCGAGTCCAGAGAAGGGCAATGAAGCTGGTGAAGGATCAGGGGGGCATGTCCTATGAGGAGAAGCTGAGGGAGTTGGGGGTGTTTAGCCTGAAGAAAAGAAAGCTTAGGGGAGACCTTATCACTCTGCAACTTCCTGAAAGGAGGCTGCAGCCAGGTGGGGGTCAGCCTCTTCTCCCAAGAAACTAGCAACAGGATGAGAGGACACAGTCTTAAGCTGCCCCAGGGGAGGTTTAGCTTGGACATCAGGAATAATTTCTTCACAGAAAAGGTGATTAGACATTGGAATGGGCTGCCCAGGAATGTGGTGGAGTTACCGTCCCTGGAGGTCTCCAAGGAAAGACATTGGATGTGGTACTCAGTGCCATGGTCTAGTTGATACAGTGGTGTTGGGTCACAAATTGGACTTGATGATCTCAGAGGTGTTCTCCATCCTAACTGTGATTTTGTGATTCCAGAGATCACCTCGATTATTTCCCCTTCTACCATTTGTCACAGTCCTTTCATAGGATCCTAGAATTATTTATAGTGGAAAAGACTGCTAAGGTCATCAAGTCCAGCTGTTAACCCACTACTGCCAAGTGCACCACAAACATTGTCCGCAAGTGCCATGTCTGCATGTTTTATAAATACCTTTAGGGATGGTGACTCCCTCATTTCCCTGGGCACCCTGTTCCAATGTTTCCTAATCCTTTCGGTGAAGAAATTTTTCTTCATATCCAATCTAAACTTCTCATGGCACAACTTTAGGCCATTTCCTCTTGCCTGAGCACTTGTTACTTGGAAAAATAGACTTCTCCTCCCCACCTTGCCACAAGCTCCTTTCAGATAGTTGTATGTGACATTACACACTAACTTAGTCTAATAATCTTGGAAGTTTGCTGCTGTTGTGTATTTCTTGCAATTAAGCTGCAGTCAGACTCAGAGGAGATAAAAGTCAGCCAAGCCCTTTAGGAGAGAGGTCTAAGGCTGATACAATGATACCCAGCTGATGATTCCAAAAGTAGGAGGATTCAGAAATATTTTAAGATTAAGAAAGGTGGGGTTATATTTTAATTTGCATTTTTTCTCTTGTAGTTGTGTTATTTTTACTACTTACTAATGGACCTTAGAATTTTTTAAAAAAGAGAAGAGAAAAAAATGTGCTTGTGGGAATAATTGTTCTGATTAAAGATAATTAATGTTATAATTTTTAGTTTCATTAACATTTTCTTTGCATACTTAGTGGATAACAAATGAGATAAAGGAATAGCATAACTGTACAGCTTCTATATGAAAAAATATTATTTGTAGAAGTATTTATGAACAGAAATGTCTTTTTGTTTTTGTTTTTGTAACCTGCATGCTGGGCACATTTGCCTTCATTTTCTCTCATCTGACACTTGTAACTGTAGGGATGAGGGACAGGATACATATATATCTGTATGTCAGGTTGGATTATGAGTGAATTTTGTGGGAAATGTGGACAATTAGGAGAGGTGCACAGTGTGTAATGATGTCAGTGTGTTTCCTTTAAAACTGTTTTCCTTTCAAATGAAACTAAACTGGAAGAGTGCCCCTCTCTGTTCACATCACTGACAGCTTTTGGATCCTTGGGAGCAAACTAAAGTTAAGACAAAATATCTCTCCCTAAAATGAATGCGGTATGAAGGTCAGGTTTTCAGGAGAAACTCTTTCACTCTACAGTCTGCTCTGCAGTGCTGCCCTGATTGTCGATGTAGACATGGCCACTGTCTGCTGGGATAGATACTGTCAGGGTTTTGGGATATCTTGTTTACAGTTGTTATGCTGTGGTATTTTTGTATTTTATGTGCTGACAAAACTAGCCACCTTCTTTGACAGAGAATGTTTTTCTCCAGTGAGCTTTTGATAAGATATCTCTACTGTGATTTTAAAACGGTCTTACAACCATGCTGGCATTTTAATGTGCCTTGGATTCAGCTATATTAGAGAGTAAAACTGTTGATTTTGGATGGAGTAGGTTAGGACAGAAGTGAAGATTAGGCATGTACATTCATGCCTTTTAGAACGAAAACAAAAATATGGGGTTTTACACCCAGCTCCTGGATCTGTTGCAGTAAGCTATGAGAGCTTCTACTGCATTCCCAGCTACAGTCAAAGAAAGGAAAGCATTGGTGAAAGTGGCTTACCAATCAAGCTTACTGCTTGATTTTCCACTGCCTCAATTGGACTAGAAGCACCCAGTTTCAGTGGAGAGAAGTTTCAGAAGTTGCTGGTCCTCAACTTTTGTTTACTGCCACTCAAATGATTTGTTGTCACTTCTTGCTGTATCAGGGCACAGACTGTAAGTTTACTTGCTTGAAATTTCTGTGAAAAAGGTTCAGACAGATGGAGAAGCTTCTCTAGACAGCCTGGAAGCATATTAAGAAGTTGTTCCTTATTGTCTTCCCAGCTGAGAGTAGATGGGTTTAACATATGTCAAAAAGTGGATAGAAAATATTATGCTAGGAAGCATGAGTGAATTTGGGACAGCAAGTGTAGTTATTTAAGCAGGTATTCCTTACCCTGGCCAAGTTTTTGACTGACTGTCCATCACTTTTGGATGACACTTCACATTGTCAGTGTCTGCTCAGTGGAGAGAAGTCTGCCATGTTATCAATCTGGGGAGAGAATTTTTTGGGTGACCTCCACGGTAAAAGTCAGTTTTTTCTGAGAGGAAGCAGCAACGTATTTTCTAAGGATAAGCCTGAAATACAGTAAAATGAATATTCATGGAAAGAATGCCAGAGACTCATGACCTTGGCATCATTACTTTGTTATCTAATTTTAACTGTTGAAAGGTAAAGCACCTATTTAAAACTGGTAGGGAGTCTTCTTGTGTAGCTAATGGAAAGTCATAAGCATTGCCAGCAGGAACTAGTATTACTGCGCCTATCTCACTCCTGTTGACTAAAGAGGGATTATAGGCATCTAATTTGAGCTAGTCACCAAAATTTTTGTAGTTAAAAATAGATGGTGTGACTCTGTGTTGTCGTCTGTAACTTGTGCTTGTTACCTGAATTTGGATAACTAACTGACTTCTCAGGTTTTCTTTCTTTCCTCCAAGTTAATATCTTCCCTTAGCTATGAGATTTTGCTTAAATAAAATATTAAGTAAGCCTTTCTTTTTCCTGTAACTTTCTGGAGGATGTCTGTTTCCTGTGCTCCTCTGCTATGAATATTATGCCACCAAGCCATTTGGAACTTCATTAGCCTTCCTCCATTACCATATGGATGACTTGGCTCACGACCATTAGAGACCTGACTTGTCTGACTGCAGCTTTTAAATAATGTTTTATCCTAATTTCTGGTTTGAAGGTGAGCAGGAGGGTTTTTTTGGCCCTTTTGGAAGTATCTGGGTAGAGAGAGGCTCAGCTTTTTGACTGGCACTGGAGGAGGGGGAGAGGTGTAATGTTGTAAAATGGGTGTTAACATGAACTTGTGCTCTGACTAAAGTGTCTACACGCAGGGAATATAAGGTGGAGCAAAAGCAGGTTCCTAAGACTGAACACAATGCTTATGTAACCTACCTATAAAGTTTATCTCTTTTGTACTAAATGAAATTCCAGGCCTCTCCATCTTGGAGTCTGACTCACGAAGGCCTGAGGTATGGCCTGTCTTCATGCTTTGAGGAGTGCAAATTAGGAAAAGCACCCCTTGTCTAGTGTAAATTTTCCACCTTCCAAACATGTTTTTCTGTCCTATTATTGTGTATAGTCTAGGTTATAATATGACTCACAGTACTGTATTTGTTGTGTGAGATCTGCATATGTTTTTAGCCTTGATTACTACCTAATTAAAAAAAAACCCTAAAAT
>VWZW01006289.1:4438766-4489978 GCA_013397115.1 Edolisoma coerulescens
GGAGCCTGGAGCTAGGCAGGCTTGTCTAGGTTGTTATTCTATACTACTCAAATCATCACTGGGGCTGGAAGTCTCATTTCCAGGAAGAAGGGCATGGCCTTGGGTCCAGAAAAGTGTGGCAGGAGAGGTAAACCCATCTGCCATTGTTCATTGCTGCCCAGGGGCCCTTGGGGAGCATTTTGAATGTAAATCACCCTCTCTTTTTGTACCTTTTTGTTATTAATATTGTTGCTGTTACTGTGGTTGTTTCCAATAAATTGTTTTAATCTCAACCTGTGATCTCTACCTGATCGCCTTCCTCTCTCACCAAAAGGGGAGGGAGTGGCTCATGCTTATCTTTTTAGTGGGAGTACTATGCTAGGGAATACCATTTCTAAACCACGACAACAATACATAACAGGAAAAAAATTCACAAAAAAATCAACTCTGCTTTTTTTCAGTACTCCCTGGTATCTACAGCATGAAGTCATCCTAACCAGCCCTGTCTGTGAATCTGGTACTGGGGGCTCATCTTCATTGGGTTATTTGTTGTAATGTCCTGGATCCTTGAAATATATTTTTTTCCATTTTCACCACTGAAAACTCCTGGAGGAAACAAGCATAGTAGACTCTTCCTCTTCTCTTTCTTTTTCTCGTGCTTCTTGGTAGGTCAGTAGGTCAGAAAACTATTGGTAAAATGAAAAATTGCTGTTTCTTTTTCTCTTCAAATGAAAACATTTCATCCACGTTCCCAATTTACTGGTCGTTTGATCTCATTTCATTCATACCATGCTTAAGAAAACCTACTCTTGGGTGTAGGAAATATGCTAATGGTTCCTTTAAAAATCACACACAGCTCTTTCAGTAATGGTCACCAAGTTTACAGAAATGTCTTCTGTTGCAGTGAACTGGTCATATGCCAAGCATGATATTCTTGGAACTATGCCAAGCATGATATTCTTGGAATTGCTTCTACTCTGTCATCACAGCCTAACTTATTGAGCTGGGACCTGCTAAGATTGTGAATGGGCTTGAGTTTTCTGCCTCCAGTGAGCACCACAGCCTTGGCAATTCTTATGATAGTCAGGTTTAGTGCAGAGACACAGGTCAAACTTATGCTAACTTTACAGTACATATAAAGATGCAGTGCTGCAGACTGGTAAAATAAAATGAATTTTGAAGTCTTAAAGGGGTTCCCAAATGATAGTTTTCTTTCAGAAAGACATTAGTTCCCAGAGGATTTGAGTGCTCAGAACATCAAAACATGATTTGTTTTTCTTTCTATGTATCAATACATGGCCGACATGAAACCTACCCCCATTGGGGGAAACTACTAGACAGTCAGAAATTCAAGGTCAGGGTGTACCCCAAATGCACAATGTAGGTATATTAAAACTGTTCTGGTTACTTTGGCTTTTGTGTATTTTGCTTATTTACTTGGTATTGCAATAGTAAGTTTGATGTTTATTTATACACTGGACATGAGCATATACAGGAAGAAAAAAAAAGCCGAAACCCTATGCACTAAATCCACAGGATTTAAAATAAGGAAAATAATCCCAAGTAAGAGCATCAGCTAATGCTTTCACTTCAGGCTTAGATCATACTCTTGTATTTGACGTTACAGAAGTTTGAGATTGATGTTGCATGCCACATGTGCTACAATAAGTGCAATGGAGAGAGATAAGGATGGCAGTCTTAGCTACATATTTCCATTATTTTGTGGATTAGAAATGGGCAGATCTCTAAATGCCTGATTTTTTTTGGGGACTAGAGACCAAAGTACTGACAAGCATATGTATATATACACACACATACACATATTCTCACATATTTGTTCTAGCAGTTATGAAGATTTTTTCAATAAAGTGTGGCCTACTAGAATCTACAAGCCAACTTTGACTATATCCAAGTATTTTGACCTAAAATATTTGAAAATATTCTGTCCATATTTGAGAAGATTTATACAATTTTAAATTTTGCTTTTAATGCTGTTTTCATAGCTACAGGTTTTCTGTAGTGGGTTTTGGTTTTCTTATTATTTGTCGTTGGTTTGTTTTGATTTTTTTCCCCCTCAGCTTTCATTTTAATTTGGATAAAAGAGCTTTTTCTCTAATTCATGCAGTCTCCTGTAATCTGCTACTCACTAATACAACAAAATTCTATACACTCACAATTTTGTTGGGACCCAGTGACTGACTCCTGCAGTATTCTGTGTCCAAACATGTTACTAAGCTCTGTTGTGAAGATTAGTGATATGGCAGTGTTTTTTCACAAGCAGCAAATGGTGTGTATCTGAAATAAGAGGATTTAACTCTTTGTTTTTGATGTGGACTCTGGCCTTTAGGCACCGCTAGAATTCCAATCCTTAATAGTTCTGAACATAACTTAGTTATTATTGTTATGCTTTGTATATAAGCAGCACATCAGAAATCTACACTAGCATTTAAGCACTGAACTTCTGTTAATACTGATGAAAACAAGTCTACTAAAAAGACTTTGTGGTGCTGCCCTTATGGAACCACAGTAAGAATCCCCAGGCAAAGAGCAGTTGCCCTGGAGACATACTTAAATCCTTATATCATATATCAATCCAATTGCAAATAATCTGTCTTCACATGTTGGTTATTAATTCATATTTTTTTTAAAGAATCAGAGAAGAAAAGCAGTCTGGAGAAATGTCTTTCATGAAAAAATTAACTGTATTTTATTTATTCCCAAGGTGGTCATTTTAACAGATGGTAGTCCAGGAAGTCTGAGGATGTTTTTAGAAAGGTTATCAAACAAGAGCTGCTATTAATTCAATTCATACTTCACACAAGCCTTGAGAGAAATCTACTGCGCTAGTGGAGAGTGAATAATTAACACTAGGATTCTGATGTGCAACTGAATGAGACTACCTCTTCTAGTCAGTCTGTGCTGGGTGTAGCTAAGCTGTTATAGCAAACTGATTGCCAATATAGTGAATTCTGTAATGCCACTTTCAGGTCCTGGTGACTGGATCATGAAGCCAAGAACCTGCTGGTAAAGGGGAATGGTAAGAGAGGAGGGAAGACTGACACACTTCCCAGAAGACTGCATAGTGGCGTCATCCCTCCTGATTCACATGGACTTTTTAGATCCTCATAACTGGACAGGACTTTTCCAACTCATGACATGTCTTCCATCTCAAAGAAAAGACCCTGAAAGTCTTGAGAATGTTAATTCATAATCTTCTTGCTGTTTTAATGGCAGGCTTGTATTTTCATCAAAGTCAAACACTTTTATTCAACTAAAAGTCTAAAAGCATTCGGTAAGCACGTAGGAGACAAAACGCATGAAAAAAGGCTGAAACACTGCATCATAAACACCATCCTCATCATGATTTCATTCTTACTGTCTGCATTGGAATCAACCATTAGCCTTCCATAGAAAATCCTAATTGTCTTTTCTCCGTTCTTGGTAAGGCTGGGAAGAAGTAAGACTAATCTGATGAATCAGAGGGATTTAGAGAAGACATAAAGCTTCTTTTTATATTTTAAAAGAATAAAAGTATCAGAATAAAAAGTTCTAAAAATGAACTGGTACTTGAAGACAGAATCTTGTGAAGTAGTGTCTGTAAAATTTTTTGCAGTCATAATGAAACAGTTACAATCTCAAAATACCAATTTTCAGAACTTTGCAATTGCTCTTAAACACATTTTCTTGAGCCTGAAAAAAAGGGGAACATTAAAGTCAAAACATTTTCTAGAAAAATATCTCTTTCAAAGCATTTTTCTTTATACTTCTTGTGACTTAGTTTGGGGTAAGACATGTTTTCTGGATAAAAGAAAGAGAACACTTTCATTCATGCCATTTCATGTTCTTTTTGTCCTACAAATGATTTATATTGCATGCATATGCACGTAATGCATAATCAATAGTACAGCCGTAGGGTCCCATTACCTGTGCTGCCCAGGAGCACAGGCTTCACAACACAACAAAATATGGGTGGAATGACACAACGTGACAGCCGAGATACCTTCCACAGCAAAGAACAGCAGACTTTGCTTGACAGGTCATGTCATAAAGTGGGGTTTGCAGGAGCAGTTGTGAAGCACAATGTACCTTAGCTGTTAGATCATTGCTGGTTGAACAGCACGGCCTAACAAGAACACAAGCTGTATTCACTGTGTAAGGAAAGAGTGATTGCATTGAGAACGTGGCAAGCTACTGCTTCTACCATAGAGCTTGGAAGGTAAATCCTGGACAGCTGTGGTTGTGCAGAGTAGCATGAAAATGACAGAGTCCCAGCAACTGCAGGCTATGGTTTGATGTACTGGTGATTTGACTACCTGGTAATGAAGGGTTTTTCTTGCCATAGTGCAGCAATGAGTGCATAATGCAGCACAACGTGGCAGTGACTGCTCTTCATGGCAGTGCAGACATTGCAGTCCACTGATTCTTTTTGGTTTGCTCTGCTTTCTGTAAACTGATTATTACTTCTCTTTCATGCATTTTCTCATCTACAACTTCCTTCACTGATTTCACTTAGCCAGTACACATCCTTTATAGATAGAAAAACAAAAGGGAAATGTTCTTATTTAGAAAGAGAAGCCTGTATTTAGCATGCTGAAGAGTGATTCCATATTCACTTCACAACCTCGTCAGTTGGTCTCTAAATAGCACTGCCACATCCCATTCACAGAAGAAGAGCAGAAATAGCCTTCTGTTTTATTTCCCCAAGCTGCTATTTGAAGACCTGTGGCCCTGTATTCAGAAGTTTTACTTGTAGATTTTGAGTTCACTTTGTTGTGTTTTCAACAATTGCTCCTCTTCTGTTTGGTTTGTTTTTGTGGTTTTTTTTGTGGTTTTCTGTTCTTTTTCTCTCTAAGAATGAAGAGCAATTTGGTGATATTTATCAGAAATTTCACTGAAAGCCTAAGTGTCCCTAGGCTAGCACACTGACACTTTAATGCAAAGGAGAGAAGTTGAATGATTTGATTTTTTGAGTATAAACTAGATTATCACCACTTCAGATTAGAGGCACAATAGGAAAACACTATGTGGTTTAGTAACATCATAAATCAAGCAAACCAATTCTGTATTAATCTTGCTATCTACAAATACTTCAAGTAAAATCTTTATTTAATCCCTGTGCCTAGGTGAATGCCATCTTATTATATGTGCAGAATGAGTGTTCTGGAAGAAAAACCAACAAAACACAAAGCTGAATTGCTATGGGTTTGCAATCTGAGATTTCCAGGAGCACCGTGTGACTCAGAGATGTAAAACTGCACATTTGCAGTTTTCCTCTTATATCCAGTGCCTTTGGACAACTATCAGTCAATGGACAGTCTCAGTCCTCCACACCTGTACAAGGCTTAGTGTAACCTTGAGCGCTGTGAAAACACCAAAGAGAAAGCTACCAATGCTTGTATTGAACACTGTGTTATGTATTTCACGGGTAAAAGGACCAAGTATCACTTGCAGTCTTGATGCCTTGATGGGGCTGCCTAAAAACAAAGGCTAGACAAAATTAAGAGAATAAAAGCAGTTATATTTATTGAAGGGCTTTCAAGGTACATTTTGGGCAGTCAAAGCCCTCAGGGGCTACACCCAAAATGGACGATGGGGTCATGAGTTTTCATACTTTTATGTTTGGTCCATTTGCATCTCGTGGGTTAGTCCTCCAATTACAACTTTAGGTAATGAAGTCATTTACTCCAAGTTTGTTCCACTCCAGCCCACTGTTGTTTACATTTCTCAGGGCCTGAGACAGTAAGGTGTCCTTGAGTTTCAGGCCTAGAGAGGGATTGTTTTGACTGACTGAAATGGGAGGGCAGTAGCTAACAGGCTATATGGCGTTTTAGAGTTACACACTAAAGCATTGCAGAATTACAAATATATGAAAAATGGAAAAGCTAAAATCCTAAGGCATCAGTCTAGGCTTTTTTTCTTTCTGTTGATCACAGTACATATAGCAATAGGACTAAACATTGCTGACTTTTATTCCTGTAACCCTCATAACCAGCAGTATGTCTTGTCCCCATTTTACAGATGGAAAACTTAAACAACTAAAGTGCCTGCCTTTGGAAGTCTGAATCAGAGTTGGGAAATAGATACAGTCACTCCCAAATTAGGGCTTGAGAGTCCAAAAGACACTTTGGTTTGGCATACATTAGGAATAAAAGTGCATCGAGCAACTTTCATCATGAAAACTTTTTCTTCCAAATGGGATCTAGTGGTGAGGACTCAGGTTTTATTCCAGGACTAGCTGTAGCTCCTAGTGCCCACACAGAGTAAAAATGGAAAAGTTTCAGTGCCCCTCATCTCACAGAGACTAAATGACATTAGGTAGGTAATGCAGTTTCTACTGTACAGATGTTAAAGAAAATACTCATCAAGTTTTTGACAGAGTATCTTTAAACTGGAAAAGCTTTGAATTACAGTAAGTGATGATTGGAACTACAGCTCAAAGAAGGACAACACACTAATTATCATACAAGCTCTTCTTATTTTTCACCTTAATAAAGAACATAATTTTCTAGCATTATCAGTATATCATTTTAATAAGTATTGTTATATGCTCAAAAACTGTGGGGAAAAAATCTCCTATTAAGCATTTATTCAGGCACAGAACATAAACCACCAGATATGCTTTTCCTCTTTTCAGAATCTGTAGGCAACTGGTTAAAAAATTTTGCTACCTAATAAGTAAAAAACAAACCACCTGTGCCTGAGATGTGCTGAAAACAAATGAATTAATTTTAGTACAAGCAAATGAATAACTGTGGTTCTGAACAAAATCTGTTTTGGTCAGAATAATTCCACTGCTCTGTGCTTGCCAATGTCGCTGCCACGCACTTGGCTTCCCTGGAATGAGGCCATCAATTTCAGCAGTGTAGAATGAAAAGCTGAAGCAAGAAGTGTAAATAAGCATACTGTGCTTTTGAAGAGGTGATCCAAAAAGCCTGGGAAATGGAAAATAGTTGTTGTTATTATGTACTCGTTGTAGATAAAGCAATATATGTTACAATGTCCTAGAGAGTTAACCGATGTGTGAAACCAGGAAGGGAAACTACTTTCAGATAAAGGGTCCTTTTCTAAGCTCTGTGAAGTTCTACCCCTGCATTTTTGTGTGTTTCTCTGTTTATCCACACAAGTAACCACCAGGAATGACTTTTGAGTGACGTGGAACCACCCTTGTGCAACTACAGAATCAGGTCCTCTGGCTTTGATCCTGGAAACTGACATAAAGTAATGGGGGTCTATACACTGGCAAAGTTCTCCAGGGACATAAGAATTCACTTTTTTTGACTATATCTACTAATTTCAATAGGGCAAGTCTATTGTGGAAGGTGATGGGATTCAAAAAAATAGACATTGGTAATGAAACTTATTAATTTTAATTGCATATTAATTTGGATGACAGCATCATGTAAGGGAACTGAAAGAAAATAATATGAAATAAAAGGAAGTATTTTGCTTACACACTTTAAGCCAGATATTTACACTGGCTTATCCATTATCATATTCATTATTGTATTTATTTTGCATCGATTATTCATAATGATTGACTAGGAATGTATTCCTGTTTAGATTTTATGAATGGTTAATCCCCTACAATCCTATCTCATCCATATTTTTCCTTTTTGGAGCATAATGATAATACTCATTATGAAACAAGAAACAGGTATAGGACTTGATCTTTAGAATACATCAAGAAAACAAAATGTCTTTGAATTAAACAATATAAATAAATGTATCTCTTTTCAGTTACTTTAGAAAGTGGTCTTTGCACTTCTAGCAAAAAAAAAAAATTGGTATTTAGGCCCAAAATAATAACCTCAACAGTTTTGGTGTGAGAGCAATTAAGTTCATTTTTATACTTGTGGTATTTTTTATATCTAGAATTGAATCACAGAAATGATAACTGGAGAATATTATAATTAAGAGAAACCATAATAATGCTAAGATGGAAATGACAGGGATGAAGGGCTAAGATATAAAAAGTAAACATTTATACATCTGTTTCCCACAGGCTGACAAAAATTCCTCTTTGATGTTGGATTGGTGCTCTATCTTTAAGACATCTATCCACATATTAAACCAGAATCACCAGTATACTAACCATCATTTTGGGGATGGAAGAAGTTATGCTTTAAAAAAAAACAAACCAAGGGGAAAGTGAGTCAGATAATAAATAAATTATTTCAGATTGCTCACAAAACAGCCTTTCATAGCACCATTGGCAAGAAGCTATTTAGCTTAGCTCATTAAACAACACATAACTTAGAACACTTTAAGAATCTTCAGTTTTCAAGAATCTCATCTAAAATAATAGATTTACAATCAGTTTATGACCTTCCCAGCTTTCACGTCCTCTGTTTGTCTTGCTTGTATTCTGTTAAACAAGAAAAGCGTTGTGACCCATAATTGCAGGCAGATTCACAGCAGGTTTTGAGGAGCTTTTTTTGCCACAGTGTCCGAGCTGTCTCCATCTGCTGCTGTCTTGTGTGCTCCCCACAGGGGGACCTGGCTAATTTTTCAGTCAATTAGCAGAAGGGTTGCTTTTGTTCTCCAAGTGCACCCCCATGGGCTCCTCTTACACCCTGGACACACTATTCAGATGTTGAGAGTTTTCAAAAAGCATATCATGTTATTTTTTTTCTACTGACCTTTGTGACATTGTTGAGTGAATGCTGTCTCTCGTAATCATAGACACATTAAACCGTGTAGACTAACTTTGGAATGGTTCTAATACGAATATTAATATATATGTAGTAATGGCCTTTCTTAAATGATTTCTGAAATCTTGTATCAAAGCCTAGTCTTACCTTTTCATTCAGAAGGAACCAGTGAACCAGTTGGCATACTAATATCTTCATCATGATCATTATTTACTATATAATTTACTCTTTTAATTGAAAAAAAAAGTTTCTTAGCAATTGCTTCTGCTCCTTACCTTCTAGTGAGGAACATTTAAATGTTGAACAGAAACTTCAGGTTATGAACACAACTCCAGTTTCAGTGAAAAGTATGTCAAAAGATTTCAGATATCTTTTCATATCACATGAAAAGAAGAGCTTGAAACACTAGGTTTAATTGTGCACATGTATGTTTATACCTATGCATAACTAGCAAAGGGGTAATGCAAACATTCTATAGTGGTTGAATAATAACCTGATAGCCAGGCTCCTTGTGTATTCTTTGTGTTGCTTTCTATGAATTTTAATCAGGATTTGGCTAATATGCACTCCTTGCAAGACAGAAAATGCTGTTATTTCAGTATAACAAAATATTACTAGATTTCTGGAAAAGAGTCAGTGTTTTTCTTCTGAAAGAATATAGTTGAGCTAACAGAAAGCAATATGCTTTAAGCCCCGAATTTATGCACATTCCATTTGGAATGCTATCTTGCCGAGGTGTCCCTGAGCCTAATCGGCTTCAAGAAATTTTGAACATCAGTTTACAGTTTACATATGATATTCTCCATGTGCTATGGCCACCATTGTATACTGTGGGAGAATATAGAATCCTTCTTTTTAATTTCACTGTCATATCTTTTATTTGTGATTTCTACCTTGAATGCAAATACAGATCAGTGAGGGTGTTTTTTCTTCTCCTTAGCTCCATGATCACACTGCTACTTTTTACAGCAGGATACCAAGTGAGTTCATTTTTCTGTAACCTTTCATCTGCCCAGCCTCTCGGCTATATCTTTCTATAGTTAATAAATATACTTTTTCTCAGTGTTAAGCAATAAAATATTCACTGGGTCTGAGCTGGGGTTAACAGATTTCTGAAAATTTTATTGCGTGACAGCCTGTCCTGAATAATCCCCTCAGCTGTCTCATGTTCTGGGGCAGAAATGATCTTATGTGTCACTCTAATAGTCTAGAATTACACTTGTATCACTGTCACCAGCATATGGGGCTGTGTATACCCCTAGGCCCAGCTCCCTCTCTTTCACAGCATTTAAAATGATAACATTTGGCAAAGCCAGTTTTGACAGAAAGTGAACTCTCCTTTCCGCGCCGGTGACAAAGCCAGCCACCGGAGGCCTGACACCGAGCAGCCAGTCATCATACTCTTTGCTGGGTAATGATCGCGGGCTTCCCTCCTCTTAATAACCACCTCGCTGCAAGGGGAGGCTGCAGTGCAGGTCTTCACTTAATTATACAGTCTTCGTCTTAAGTGCTTTATTCATGTGAGGCCTTCAGCTGCTCAGGCATTATCGTAGCTTTTCTTTTTTTCCATGCTGCCAAAATGTACCGATTGCTGGGCAGGCAATGGGAGAGGGAAGGACTCTGGGAAAATAACAGGAAGGTAAACTAAATGGCTTGGGTGTGCTCACAAGCAAAACAATGTTAGGAACTGCTCTTTATATTATCATAAGTCTCTGAATGTATTGCACTGCTGATGGTAGCAGCTAAAGGTGGTATACAGCCTGAGAGGAGGAAAAAGAGAAAGGCTCAGAATGAAATAATAGAAAAGTAAGAAAAAAAATTAGTTACACTCTAAAAGTGAGGCCAGACCCTGAAAGATCATTTTTAAATAAAAACAAAATAAAATGTGGCAACTCAGGAATTTGGTGCTTAGGTGAACCTTTTCTGTAGGGCTGCTAAACTAACAAGTAGAAATTTATGAAATGCAGAAGGTTCTGCCAGCAGCTGTTCCTGGGAGTCTAGGGAGGACATAAGACATTATTTACTGTTGCCACTATACAAACTGTATTCATATTTTCCTCCCACACCCCCAATTTTAGAGTTTGAATTGGGAGAATATTCTCTTCTTACAGTTTACTTTCACCAGTCTAGCTGTGTGCTTACAAAGGAAGCCCTGACTCATTTTCCCATTTCCCATTGCCTTCTCCATAATGCATCTTGTCTGAAACGGTAATAATTCCCAGTAGATATCTTTACCGACATATGGTTTAGTCTGCTCTTAGGTAGTACACCTTTCAGGATGACTATTTAAAAAAAGAATAAATAAACCTTTTTTCTTCCCCCTCCTCTCCCCCAACTACATTAACACAATGTTATCTACAAATATTTTCAGTACTTTTATACATAGATGACCATGGAAATGCCCCCTACTGTTGTGCTGATATCCAGGTGTTGATTTTAGAAACATCTGGAGAGGCTCCTCAGTTTTCTTGAACTCCTGTTTCAGAAAAGAAGGGCTGTCTTCAGCTGTTTTTCATTACCAGTGCACAGTGAAATGTGCTACATAATATGGAGAAATGAGAGATGCTCTGGACTACAGCGGTTTCACAGAGATCTGGAGAACTGATTCATCTCAAAAAGGGAAGAATTTAAAAAAATATTGTCCCAGAAAATTAACTTGTGAGAGTGTTGGATAATAATCTGAACTGTTTGAAATTTGATTTCAACCAAATTCCAGATCTTTTGTGCTTCAGTCAATTCTCTTTCTACAACGGCAATCTCTTAGGGCTTACCACTGCACAACCTGAAACCCAATGATATGGCTGCATGAAGCGTAATGCTCAATGACCTCTTTTGTAGGACTATAGAGATCTCATTAACATTAATACCATTTGTGGAGAACCTTAGGACAATGGGAAGCAGAGCTTTAAAAAACATGCATTCACCCACAGATGTGCATTGAAATTTTAAAGACATGTACTGGATTGTTAGGAATATGCACACTGAATTTTAAGCAAATCCCTGGAGTTTCTAGTGCCACTGTTTAAGCACTTCATTCTCTGTTATGTGCAGTGACTTTCATGAACAGTTTAAAGCAGTGATATGAACTATTTGCCTGAAACAACTCTGCACTCATACTATGGATCTCCTGACAGCTCTATCATGATTCCACCCACTGAGACACAAGCAGCTCCTCTCCACACACACATATTAGTTCTCCTTATTGTGATTAATAATCCTCAGGTAACTGCTAGGCATGGAGTTAGCATGTGCATGACTTTGAACATGGATCCTCACTGCTCTGTCCAGGTGCTTGATCAAGCTCAGTGCAATGTCTACTATTAAGAGCCAGATAATGACTGTAGGTTATGACCCTTTGTGATCAATGTAAACATTTCTTCTCTGTCCAAGAGAGAAAATGGTAACTTCAGGTTAAAATTATATGTCTCTGACTTGTCATTTCTGTTAACTTCCGTGTGTATATGATTGTGTACGTGCATCTAAACAGACATATCGGCTAATTTGTGTGAATGTTTATATACAGAGATGCGCACACCCACAAACACATGTGCAAATATATAAGTATTTACAGAATTATATGCTGGGTTCACTAATTTAATGCTGTTTACATTTTGTTTAACGTGGCTGTGCCTGGTAGCATTTTTGAATCATTTCATAGTTGATGTCAGTAATTTGTTGGCCACGCTGATGTTCAGTGGTGGGCAGAGAGGAAAACAACAGTGAGGAAGAGAAACTTGGTCAGGTTACAAGTTGCTGATAATGAGTTTAAAGAAAATGAGCCCCATCTGACAAGTATATAACCATATGTGCCCAGATAAATTGAGCTTTATACTACTGTATGGAGACAGTGACTGTAACAGGTTCTGTGTAAGTGGTGAGTTGGGATCATTTTTCTTCATGAGGAAGATCTCGTGTCTAAGGCAAGATGTTATCATTCCAAGATGGATGCCTACAGAAACAGAGAAGTTCATTTCTCACCCCGTTACGTGATGATGAAAGAGCAGAGCAAAGTTAAAAAGATGTACTGGCTTGGTTCTGCCTGTATGGCTGGTCCAAGAAAAGTTAACAGTCCTTTACTGTGAGTTTTGGTCTCAGTGTTGTTAGCTTTTCTGTGAAAACAAAAACTCTTGGGTTTTGTCTTTAGGATTCAAAATATGGCATTTTCAGCTGGATTACTTAACACAGCAAAAAAGTTCTATTAAGTGCATACAAGGTACAAGAAAGTAGCAGGGGAAAAACCAGAACTGTGAACCATGTAACAAACTGCATTTTCACACATTCTGATGTTCATCTGTTAAAATCCCTGCAGTATTTCAGAATTCAGTTACATGAAAGAAGGATGCTTATAAATTACTTCTAAGCTTTATGGAAATTTTATGTTCTTATCAACTGTTGCATCATCCAAAACTCTTAGAAAACAATCAAGCCAAGCTCCCAAATGCCATGCTTACCTGCTACTCATGATTCCCTCCAAGCAAAAAACCTATTACAGAATCTGTTACCACATCAGGTAGAAATGGCCATACACATGTGTTTATGACAATTTAACTATCATAAAATTAGTTGCCAGGTTGCTTTTTAAAGATTTCTGCGTCCAGTTTAGAGTATAAGCACAGGTGAACATTTGGACCACACAGCGTGCCACGGTCTGTCTCACATTCACATGCTCAGTGGCCAAGACAATTTTCCTTGCAAAATGTGCAAAATCCACCACTTCTCCAAATAGATTTTTATTTATATTTGTTCTGATCAACAATTTTTCTGATGGGATGACCTCGTAATCTCAAACTTTAGAAGAGAAAATTTGAATAGTCACATGGATGAGTTCTATTGTATTTCTCAGAAGGTTTTTTCAATACAGATGTATGTCAGATTGTTTTACTCAGAAAATCTCATTAAGACTGAGGCATGCCAAAAGAGTTATTTTGCCTGTCAGAGTTAAGAAGTTATAAGAATAATATGAAAATAGACCCCTTTCTCCTCTCCTCCCCCAGATAATTTTCTGTTTAAGGTACAAAGCAAGTATTTTAGAAAATTTGAGTTCTATACTTGTCACAGTCAATGACATTCTGAAGAACCTCAGCTACATGGTTTAGGTTCTGTACCTTTTTCAAGAGCAAACTGAAGAGAGTTTTTTCTTTTTCTTCATCTGTTTAGACTGTGTTTATTTGGATATAGTTGCTTACTATGTGAATGCATAGTATCTGGCAACTTTTTAAGGCACTAAAAAGTGGGAGAAGAGTGTGGGGCAATTTCAATGAATCTTACTTTTGTTTTCTATTTTCTCTTGTTATTTAACATGGGAGAAGAAAATTGTCTGAGGGGAAGCTGGCTGGTTTGGCTGGCCATGTACTCAGAAGTCATATTCTTCAATGCATGGTGAGACTGATGCACTTGAATCAGGATAAGTTACGGTATCAGAAAACCAATATTTTTAAAAATTAATGAGGGATCAAAAAAGGCAAGGAAATAATCTTTAGGGACAAGAAATGAGACTGTACACTCTCTACATGCTAATTTTTGACTGGAATGCAGGTAGCAAGGGTACAAAGTTGTCATATCGTGAATATTGAATTTTGTAATAGTGTCACATATGAAGAATTTGCTTTGGCCTTATGCACATTGGGGTAAATTGTATCAAGTGCAACCTTGTTGTGAATTCTTGTAAGTAGCATTGTGCCAGCCTTTTTGATCTTCTATATGCTGGAATTACTTCAACAAACTTAACAGTTAACCAGTGTAATGTGATTTGTATTCACTTTTGTGTATCAATTAAATCCTTGTCCTTTCATGGATGAACCTCAGAAAGTTTTTTCCAGCTATCTAATATACTCAAATATCCATTAAATTGTAACATGAAATTATGGTAACAGAAGTTAGACAGACAAAATGCAAATGTTACACAAAACTAGGGGGAAATAGAGTTTTGATTTTCAAGGTTCATTGTATTTGACTGGTTCAGAATATGTCATAGTTTCTCTATACCTAATGAGAATTCCTTATGCTGGTATGTCATATCTCTACTTGAACCAAAGTGATTATCCAAGCCATAATAGGAATGATTCTGGAGGAGAAATACAGTGTTAGGACCACTTCAGATTGGGTGAAGTCATAGTCACTTGAGTCAGAATCAAGTGTATGATGTCTGGAGTGGTGACTATGAAGCTGATGAATGAGTGGCCATTTTAAAGTCCGGTGTTCTATTTAAAAGGAAGAGAAAGGTATGTGTAAAACGTAAAAATAGAAATGCTTTCTGTAGCAGGAGATTGAAGTAATAGCTATGAGAAACAACTGTTAATATGACTTCAAATAGTTGTTTGGTTTTGTTCATGATCATACGAAGTTTTATCACTACCATGAGGATGATGATACCCTGGATACTAAGAACAGAGAAAGAACAATAAACCTATTTCTGTTTCAGGAAATAGAAGTGCTACAAAATATGATATCAGACAGAGCATTGAAAAGAAAGAGTTCTAGCTTATGGGTGCCAATATTAGTCCACAGAAAGCAAAAAGTAAACCACATAAGCGTTTTAGGAAATGGCAGCAGCAAAAGTCATTTTGTATTTAAGTTATACCGGGCAGAGCAAGGTTAGCATTTATTTGTGTGTTATCATGCCCACTACACAGCTTTAAACATCGGGTGTAGATTTAGCTGGCAAAGACTGAAGGAGTTAAGACAGATGACTATAATCTCCATAGTAATGTTTCCTTTTAATTCAGCTATGTTCTATTTGTTGTCACCTGGATAAACTTTCAGAAAAGATCAGAAAAACATCTGGAGATCAATATTACTAAAGTTTGTCACTGAGGCTTGACTCATATTATTGTGTTCCCATAAAACCAGTCTTCAACATAATTTTTTATGCTTTAAAAAAATATAGGAAAGTAAAAATATGACTCATTATGAAATTTGGTATTGATGTCAATAACTGCTTGTGTGAGCATTTGACATCCATTTTCTACTCAGTAAAGATGCTTAGTGATGTAATTCAGTACCAGTTCTTACAATTCTGTTGTCTCTTGCCAGATCATGCCAATTGCATATTGAACCTCAGTAAGGAAAAAAACACCAAAAACACCTTGAAGAAATGAGAGAAGCCATGAAAATTCCAGAGAACTGAACAGTTAAATAAGGACCAACCACTTTAATGTCTTAATGGAAGAAAATAATCTGAATCTATCCACAGCATTTAGTATGACTTACAGATGCTTTCATGAGTCACTGGATCTGAGCTAATATACTCCGCTGAAAGATGAGGCATATGGCTTAGACTGCTCCGTGCTAATGCCTCTATTCTGGATCAGAGTGAACTGTTGCCTGGCCAGGCTGAAAACAGGCAGGTTGAGGATGGTTTTGTTTTTATCCGTCCATGCAAACATGCCTGCTGACAACTTTCAAGAACTGGACTTCATGTCTGTCATATGATGAGAAAAAGTGTCACAGTTCGAGTCAACATTTATCTGGCAGTGTATTTGATGTAGTACCGTTGTATTTTAAATAGTCCATGAATATGACAAAAATGTTACATTTTCTTCAAAGTAAAATGAAATTAGCAAGGTACAGGCTATTCCAGAAAAAAACTAAACAAAAACCAAAGCACCATAAAAAACAATTGAAAAATATTCACTAAGTTAGCGTTACTCTCACACATCTGGGAAACTGTCTTTGGCTTTCCACTGTCACAGGCACTTTTAGCAAGCAGGATAAGCAAAGGCTCAGCATCAGGAGGAGGGATAGGACAGGTTTCTATTACAGCAGACTTCAGGCATTTTAATCTGAATTGGATGTCTTTAACCTGTTCTCTTCATGATCAAAAAACTGTTTTTCACTTCCCAGCAAAAAGCTTCACAGTAAGTCTCTTAATGGGTGTTTGCAAGTTTGCATAAGGAGACTTTTCCTTCAGGAGAAGTGGAGAGCCTTTTACAATATCCTTTGCTCAAGTCTTCAGGACATTCCTGCTGTGTGGCTGAACCTCCAGTACCACAGGGGTATTATCCTTCCTGTGATCTTGTTTAGATAAGATAGCTCTTCATGACCAGGTGTCTACTTTTCCTGTTCCTGCCATTTAAGGTTTTGAGAATCATAGCAATTTCTTAATTTCTGCTGCTGCTTCTGTCAATGGCTTTTATCTATTCTGAGGCTGAGAGAGACATGGGAAAGTTGTGCAACAATATGAAACTATTTCAGGCATTCAAAGCACCTCAACTGAATTTTTGGTTTCCCGTTAATACAGAATGCAATGTGAAAGCTAGAGGTCTTGAAAAGTACAAACTGAGCACCAGTAATTTTCACCTGAACTCATTCAAACTGAAGCCATCAGGTTTCAAAGAGCTCTAATAATTACTGAGAGACTTAGCAAAGGCTTGTCTGATCCTATATTTGTGACTTAGTACAGCATTCTAACCTGCTTTCACACTCTCTGTAGCTAAATTAAGAGCTCTTAGACAATGATGGATGGCAAGGCTGCCACACTCTGACTTTAAAGAAGTTGAAATAAAGTACCAGCTGGAAAGAAATAATGGAAATGTGAATGGGCTGTTCAGTATACATGTAAATGTAAATAACACATATGAGGGACACTGGAACTGAAAAGAAAAGCTTTAAAATATGTTTCCACATCCTCTAAAAAAGGTCTTGAAATTCCAGGTTATAGACCAAAAAATATCATTATCAGAAAAAAAGTATTTCTAACATTTAAAGGAAGTTAGTATATACCCATAGCAGAAACCATAAGAGGTATAATAGATATGCTCTCTGATGCAGATATTTAAAGTTTCACATGGCAAAAAATGTGAAGCAACTCCTTTGAAGACAATAATTTTTTTTCATATACAATGGCACAGTCTGGTAAGAGCAAGAAAATGCATACGTAAGGAGGTGTTTGTGCCTTTCTGCTTTTCTGTCCTCTGTAAAGGTGATGATGATACCTCATACAGTCCTACAGGAAAGAGCTGAAGTTCCATGTTAGAGTTTAGCCAAGTGTTGGTATACATTTGCCCAGAAAGACTGACTAGCAGGTGATATGTTGGACTGCTGTGTCTGCTACCTAGCCTGGATATATCTTGTAATCATCGCCTTTCATGTTTGGCTGCACTTTTGTCATGAGTTCTTGTGGCATTATGGGTACTGCACTCCTACTTCATGGTCATCCTGTTGCCAGGATCCTTCACTCTGCGACTTGCAAATTGAAATCAGTATTTGTTCTGGGTTAGTATCAGTGAAGTTACTTCAGATTTTTGGATGCTGTATGGGTATCCAAATGTTGCTACTAATTGTAATAATCAGCATGTTACAAAACCAAGGATCATACCCTGCCCTCAAATGTTTGGAGGATGTGACTTGAAATGCCATAACTAAGCCTCAACTATCCTGCAAGTCTGTATATATCTTCCTGAAATTAGTCCTCGACATAATATTTGGTAACAGCTGAAAAGAAGCAAAGAACAGAGAGTTAGGAAAATGTGGCAACTTTCTGAGTTACTTTAAGATTCTATAAATAAGATACTGAAAGAAAAGTTCACTCTTTAATTAATTTTACTGGATCCAGACATGTACCATGGAGACAGAAAGTGACAGACAGAGACAGGTAACAGAAAAACTCATAATCCGTAGGGTAGATAGCCTGTCTAAAGCTATAAATCCTTTCTGTTATGGAAATATATATAAATGATTCTACAATGTCTTTAAAATTTAAGCTCTGATACACAAAGTATCTACTTTTGGAGTACCTTTTTTTTTTTTTCACCAGCAAACAAACAAATGCCCAAGTTGCTTTAAAAAATGAATCGTCACAAACATCTAACCTTGAACAAGAGCTGATTGATTAGATCTGAATCCAGCTGGATAACACCACATTATACAAACCCAGTTCAATTTTTTTTTTATTCATAGGCTACATCAGTTTTCAAAGTATGACTTTTAAGGCCACATCACCATTGGAAAAAAATCTGGCATGCTTCAGAGTTCAGGGAGCATTGCTGGAGAACTGTTTTGTGTGTCATTGTTGAACTAAAACATTATGTTTTCAAAAAAAGTCAAAATAGGAACTGAATTGCTTTAAGAAATACAGTGATCTATCATAGAGACTCAGTAAAATGTGATAAGGGAAGATTTACTTTGCATTCTGTATTTAAATAATGTATTTTTTTGAACATATAAATCTAATGCCAGTTTTCTGCCTTCTGTGCAAGAGACTGTGATCAATTTCTCCCTGCTTGGGTTCTGGACAGACAGCATGCATCTGTTGCAAATTTATTTGAATACCTGCATGCATGTATATCCTGATGAAACACTAATAGACACAATGTAGCCATACTACACAGGCACACTAATATGTTTGCTAAGCTGATCAATAATAAGATTGATCAGTCTTTCGCTCTGCCAAGTTAATCATGGTATTGATCAGCTTAGCAAACACATCACTTTCCTTGTGCACTATTGCTATACAAGGTCTCCTCTCCACCCCCATCAAGTGGACATCAGGAGATTTCAGAAAATGAAATATAACCACATTTTCCATGGTAAGTGCTCCTATTCCTTCAAGCTCATCTTCTACAGATAACTATAACATTTCATGATTAAGGTGTTTAGGTTCCTTAGCCTTGTCTTGAGAGTTTGAGCACTGTTGTAAAAAACCTGTAAAATTTCAGAATATTTTTTTTTTCTGAGACATAAGACACTCAGCCCAGGCTCTGTCCGTAATAAGGTCCTCTTTCTGGCACTAAGTATTTGAGATTCCCTCATTCTATATGCATCCTTTAAAAACATCTCTCATATTAGAGGCTCCAGTCTTTCTTAAGGGAAATAACTGCAGAGAAAACTTCAACACAATCAGAAGATATGGATCTTGGGCTGTATTTCTAGCACAATGTTAGAATATTTAGCTCTGGAACTATATAACAAGACATTCAATAGTTTCAAATTAACATTAAGGAAATTTCACGGTTATTTTCCTGTATGTGGCAAAAAAGGCACTTAAATATGAAAATAAGTCTATTTGATTTAAGCTATACCTCTCACACTTATTTTATAAAATAAATTCCCTGCTGCAACTACAAAACAGCATTGAAATGGTTGCTGTTTTCTGGTATCATATATACATATACACAAATGGCTACAAATACTCATGAGTACCATTTTTTTTATGATGTGCTATCAAGGACAGATGTAATTGGAAACAAGAGCATCTCAAAATAGTTATTCACCAGATGGAAACTGCATTTACTCAATTGAATTTTTTCTCGTACTTTTCTTCTTAGCTAATACCAAAACACCATTCTAAACCATTCTTTGGGACATAAGGAAACATAATAGGAAATTGCTGTTCTAAGGTACAAGTAAGATGGTGAGAAGTTCGCATTATTGGGGAAGGATGCTGTGTTACAGACTATATTCCTAGTTTAAATGTGGCTAGAAATTAAACCTTAGAAACTGTGTATTGTATGAAGTTAGGTGATAGGATTCTCCTCCCAAAGTTTTTAAGCCCTAAGCAGGCTTAACATGAATCGAGAATGTTTGAAAGCACCCAAAAATCTTCCTGTAATTCATATTTTATGTATTGTACTTTCTTCAGTCTATGTTCTGTGGTCTCTGCACAGCCCCTGAAGACCTAATGAGTCTTGTTAGCTGCTTTATTTCTGGTTAGTCTAACAGTAATTTTTGTAAGAGTCCATAATTAGAGATTTCAACCTAAGAAAGGTTATTTCTTAAAGAGCTAGGGACCTATCTGGCTGTAAAATCTTCAGTGTCATGTCCATTTACATTTTGCAGAGCTCACTTTCATAACCATATAATTGAAAATAGAAAAAAAAATCAAAAGTGTTGTCACATTTTTAAAATCTGAAAACATCAGTGCAAGATTGAATTTGAAAGTCTGGAAGATCTACATCTCCTATTAATGTCAGCTCAAATCCTACCTGGATTTGACACTGTAGACAATTTGGTTGAGGTGCCTTTGGTTGGTGAACAAAAAGAAAAACCCTGAAGCCACTAGCAATTATAAAAATGCCAGCCTAAATTAAAAAAAAAGTCAAAGCCTGACTTCTGATGTAGTAGATGCCACCAGGCTATTATGCGTAAATTTTGCCTGTATGTGGGTAATCACTAAGTCTTTATGATCAGGGAAATTTTTTAGGGGTAGGTGGATTATCTGATTTTTCCATCTGAGAAAGGTGCAAGACTAAAACCCCTGGAAGCACAATCTCATATCCAGTCTTTGGAAAACAGAATTCTCTCACTGTCCTGTTTATGCATCTGAAATTTAACTCACAAGATGAAAGAAGAGCTTCATCCATATTTAAACAACAGAGACACTGATGAATGAACAACAGCTAAAATGAGTACTTTCACAGAAAAAAAAAAAAAGGGGTTTTTATAACATTAAAGAAAATAAATTGCTAGTCTCTCTTTCTTTTTAATATTTTCCTAATATTTTAAACTGGAAGTTCTTTGTGGTAAACTGCTCAGGTTGTTGTATATGGATTGGGCAGAGAACAAGAAATGTCCTCTTTACTCTGACTGACATGTAGGGGTGACTTTTAAATACACCTTCTGCAAATGTGGTGTATTCTTCTTCTTTCTTCCTCTCACTGTGCAGTTGGTGGTGTGGCACCTCTATCAAAAACATGGAGGGCCCAGGACTACAAAGAAGGTCATTTGTAATGAGGAGAGAAGGTGGAGTCTAAGCTGTGGGTCTCATACTGGCATTGCCAATAACTACAGCTTAGAGAAAGAAGGTCACAGTGCTGCAGGGCCCTGACTGTAAGTGGTGCTTCTATTGCTTTAAAGACTACATAATTTCATTCCACTTAAGTCAGCAGACTGGGAATATGTGTAATGATCTTCTCTTCACCCTCCAGGGTCTGAGTAAGAATGGTTCCAAGACCAAGTTTTCTGGCTTCCATAAAGATTTCAAACGAAGAGTATAAATCTGTGTGCAAGAATATTGAAGGTGTTATTAACGCTTGTTTGAGCTTTAGGAATGCCCTTTGACATCCTCCATTACTATTCCAAGCAAGCAGTATAGATATTTCAACTTAAATAACTGAAACCAATTCTTGCTTTTACAGGAAGTCTGAAGAGATAATTTTAACACTACCTTGACCAAATTAAGGGAAGTTAAGTGGTCCATTTAAACAATACCTCACCACAATATTACTGATTTTTTTTTTTTTTTTGAGTGACAGAAATGTCTCTTCCTTTTTCTCAGTTTTGCAAACTTGATGATTTTTCTTTTCCCATCTCTATTTAAGGAAAAAAATCCTTACCTTACTTTTTAGCATTCTGGGACTTATCCTCCACATCTTTGATAGAAAATTTAAAGATTATGAATTTTTACTTCTCTTTTGTAAAATATCAATACTTTATGCTGAATCTAAGATATCCCTGGAGGACAAGGAAAAGGTTGTAGAAAGAAAAAGAACTCTGAACATTTCCTGGGCAGAGGCTGAATTTTGATCTACCTTATTCTACCTTTGGAAATATGTTCATTTAGAAGAACTGTCTTCCATCTTTGAAATTTGACAATGCATAAGAATCTGTGTTTTAGTAAATATGTTTTATTTTTGGGATAAAACCAGCAGAAAGTGTTCCACTACGGCGTCTGAAAGCCTTCTGGATCATTTAACGAGATACAACTTATTTTGTGCAGCTTGAAGGTCTTTATTGTTCACTAAAAGACAAATTTCACCTCCAGGTCCAAAAACCAGGCGTACATCTGTGCAGTGGCAAGCGACAGGTACACAAACTCAAGCAATTAAACTGAGAATAAAATCTGAAGCATTATAATGATGTTTAGTCACTGTATATCATGCACCAGTAACTCCCATCTCCAGGGACACCAATAGTGGGATGCAGTAATCAAACAGGGGATGGATTAGAAAGGCCACTACCCAGTGTTGTACCCCTGGATTTATGGTACTTTCTGATTTGAGCAAAAGTAAATATAGAGGCAATCAAGCCCTCTATTTTTAGCAGGCATTAAAAAAATGCACGAAACAACTTTTTTTCTAAGTCACACAATTTAGTTAGAAGCTACACATTTTTTCCCCTACAAAAAGTTTGGAGAAGTTCATTACGCTTGATGTAAGCTTCAGCTTCTCAAACACAATATGATGAGATGCACAAGATGACTGTCCACTTTCTGAGTTAAGCTGTCATGTAAATATGCACCAGAAGATCCTGGTCAAGGGAAGGTTGAACATGAGTCAGCAGTGCCCTGGCAGCCAGGAAGGCCAAACATGTCCTGAGGTGCATCAGGCACAGCATGGCCAGCCGGGCAAGGGAGGGGATTGTCCCGCTCTGCTCTGCACTGGGACAGCCTCACCTTGAACATTATGTGCAGTTCTGGGTGCCACAATATAAGGACATAAAGCGGTTAGACAGCATCCAAAGGAGAGCAACAAAGATGGTGAAGGGCCTTGAGGGGAAGTTGAATGAGGAGGGCCTGAGATCACTTGGGCTGTTCAGCCTGGAGAAGAGCAGATTGAGGGCAGTCCTCATTGTGGTCTTCAACATCTTCACGAGGAGAAGCAGAGGGGCAGGTACCGATCTTCACTCTCATGACCGGTGAGAGAATCCAAGGGAATGGCCTGAAGCTGTATCAGGGGAGGTTAAGGTTGGATATCAGGAAAATGTTCTTCACCCAGAAGGTGGCTGGGCACTGGAACAGGCTCCCCAGGGAAGTGATGACAGCACCAAGCCTGACAGAGTTCAAGGAGTGTTTGGACAATGCTCTCAGGCACATGGTGTGACTCTTGGGGTGTCGTGCATAAGGCCAGGACTTGGACTTGATGATGTTGATGGGTCCCTTCCAACTCAGCATATTCTATAATTCTCAAAAAAAATTGTCTCTGATCTCAGTGGCTGTTAATTGCTCCTAAAACACAAAGATGACAATTAAAATCTGTGTCTCAACTAATGAAACAGATGAGCATTCCAGCAAATAGCATGCCTGTTTAATGGGTTTATACATAATCTCTGGATTTTGTGTGGCATGCAGCATGGCAGTTAATGGCATAGATTGATTAAAAAAGGTTACCCCTTGCTAAAATTCCATGGTCCCCCCTTCAAAATGGGGAAGCAATGAGGAAGAATTAGAAAGAAAAAAATTAATCCCCTATAAAAAAAATCTCCAGAATTCTGAACCATTGACAACTGATACAACTGATCATCTTGGTGACATCATCAAGTGAGAAAGGACCGAGAGAAAAGCTGGCCTGTGGCTTTCATGGTAAAGTCTGCTGTAATATTGCAGAGCTTTCACTCTGTCAATACTTGCTTGTCATAGAAACCTCTGAAATAAAAAGACCAATTTTAAACTTAAGAAAAACCACATTCAACAAGGGTTTGTGTGCATTTATACAATATCTCTTTCATGATCCATCTTATATTTTACTCAGTATTTGAACATGTGTGCAAATAGAGTATACTATGCATTTATTTTATACGTCTCAGATTTTGGAAAGGATAGCTTGTCAAGGACAGAAACTTTGCTCAGAAACATTTTAGACATCAGGGAAAATGGAAATGGAAACTGTAAACTGTTTAAAAGAAACTTCTTGTTGAAAAGAAATTTGCTTATTCTTTAGGACATATAATTGAAGAAAGCAGTTTCATTGCTTAAAGACACAAAGTAGCCTAAGGAAAATTAAAAAAAAGCAATAGTAAAAATGACATGTATATTATTACACACACTATGGCAAACAGAAAAAAAAAAATGAAATAATCAAAGACAGGAAGGAAAAGAGAATGCCTCAGTCAAGGAGAGGCATAGAAGAAGCAGAGCAGTGAGAACATTTAAAATATACAAAGAATTAAAGGAATTGTACAATGACAATTCAGTCCTATTTGTAGAAAGGTATTACTTGGTATTTCTCTCCCTGAACTAAGGAGTGTTTTGGGTTTTGGGTTGAGGCTTCTGGCGGAACAAAGTAGAGAAATATCACAAGCCTCTGCTAATTCAGACAATTCAAGTTACCTGAAATAAGAAGCAGTGCAATTGCTATCTTTTGTTCCTGTTCAGTTAGATGAGAAGGGTCCTCATATATTTTCCTTGAGAACCAGCCAATGACACCCTCAATTCCTGAAAAAAGCAGTAGCATCACAAAGAATATTTATTTTATTCAGTTTAGTAGTCTTATATAGTTAATTCATTGCCCTCCTATTCATTAATAGCATAGTTATCTCAAATGCATATTAATAAGAACTTACTATCAGAAGCCACTACATTTTATCTATTTGTGAATATCAGCTTCAAATAATTTATTTTAAGTAGAAATAGGGGAACAGAAAGAATAAAATTCATTCCATAGTGAATTTTTTTTTGAGTGAATTACGAGAATATCGTAAGTAGAAAGCAATTTAATCAATGAACAAGTTTGAATTAAACCTAAAATATAAAAAATACCCCAACATGTGGCTAATTGTCACAGTCCCTAAAAATATTCCAGACAATATGAAGAAGTAATTTGGGAATGATTGCCAAGAGTTGTTCAAACACCAGTAAGCAATAAATTTGAGAAAATCACATGGTTATGGAGTTCTTTGATTTGTATACTATGCCAAATAGTCCACCATTTTTCATCATTATGACTGAGAAAAATTGTGACAAAAATCTTAGCATCACTTCCATAATAGTAATGAAAGTTCAAGAACCTTGCTAAAACACGGAAACAGTGATTTAATTTAAAAAATATTAAATAATATTAATTATTTAATCATATAAAATAATCAATTGAACAAAACATATGAACAAAGTTTCTTAAATTAACATGGAAAAATAATTGTATTTCATAGAAGTTTAAAATGTACAAAGCTGATGATTTCAGGAAATAATTCTGCACACTTAGTAAAAAATGGACAGAGTTTGTAACATTTGTGGTTGTTCTAAAGGGAAAAATGTCACGTGTTTTTAACAAATCTTTGCTATCTGTTTGCAAACATATTTATAATTTTTAGTGTTTGATTTATTACTGCTTTGAGGAAATCCATTGAAACCTTTAAACATCTTTATAGTTTCTTTGCTTGACATGAGCAATAGTTTTTTATTAAACCAAGTATTTCAGCTCCATATAAGTAAGGCTCTGCAGACAGGAGTAGCTGTAAATCACACTCGATAAACTCAGAATACTTACAAAGGTTTTTAAAATTGGTTCTAATCAATTATAATACCAGAAAATTAGAGAAATATTTTGTGGGAATAGTACAAATTAGTTTATGCTTTTTCATTTCTTCTAATTTACGGAAGTATTTATGCTGATGAAAGAGTCATTGTTCACTTCAGATCATACGACTTTTCTTCATAGTTTTGCCTGGGTTGTCTTCTGAGCAGCTGCAGAAGTGAATCCAGAGCATTACATTTTCAGAATCTTGGGAGAAGTATTGAAAACTATGCCACGAATTTTTTTTGTCACATGTAATACAATATGCTCTAAATGACCAGAAAACAGCTTTTCAAGAAGTTGTCATATAGAGGGAACACTGTAATAACAAATTGTTGTGGCCTAAAACTCACTTTGATAAGGAACTATGGACAACCCATTGTAAATACATTTATCACAAACTGCCACAAATGAAAAAGTTAAACATTTGCTATCCTTTGCTGATTGGTAAAAACTCTAAGCTGTGTTTTCTCATAGATTAAAAAGATACTTTCCCAGTTAAATATTTATTTTGCTTTTAGACGGAAGTGTAATATTTCCATGTTTCCCAGGTTACTTATGTTGCATGAATTAGTCTAATATATTGTCAAATACTAGGAGTATCCAGAAAAAAATTTCAAACCTCTTAAAAGAGGACAATCAATATGTAGCTTGCAGTCTTTTAGTTTTTCTTATAGGTTCTCCTATTACTTCAGCAAACAAAGGTTCCTCGGGACACATCCCCAGACTTTGCTCTTCTGGGGGTCTTATTTTTACAGCAAATTTCTTCTTGGACATTCATTAATATGCAGTCTTTTTTTTTTTTTTTNTTTTCTTCTTAAAAAAAGCTGGATCTTGAAGTACTGCAGACACATCCCCCAGACTTTCCCTCCAGCCTCTCTCAATCTAGGCAATTTCTAGAAGTATCAGTGGCTAACTGGAGTAATCTGTAGAGATTTCTTCCCAGTTTACTGTGTCACAATTCACTGTGCAAAAATTCACAGGAACAGTCAGGCGGAAGGTGGGAGTAACCCTTGTAGTGCTCTGCAAAATTTTCCACAGATTATCCTCTTCACTTATTCTGTTTTTCAATAAAGCAACCACTAAAGGGACAGTTGAGAGATCTCAGCAAGTTCTGCCTCCTCTCAGATTCACATGTGTAGCTCTCAGTCAGCCGGTCACCTTCACCTTCCCCTTGTTTCTTCCATGAAAAGCATTTCCACACTGCTAGGGATTTTTTTCTCAGAGAATGATGTAGTCCAAGCCCTACAGTGGGAAGAAAGTTACATCTCGCTGAAGAACATTTGACCTCCTCCATGTAAAAGCCCTGGTAAAGTAAGAGGAAAAAAGGCCACATGAATATCTGACTCCTCTAGTTCTTGTCAGTGAGGAAGACCTCTTTGTTCACCCTCTTATTTACTGTTAGATGAACACAGCTGTAAATAAGAATTCAAAAATCTGAAATTAGTGTATTTAGAATGGCATATGGGTACCGTTATTCTAAAGGGACATTGCTCAAATTTCACACAGACATATTAATAACTGTTATGCTTAATTAATTTTTATCAAGTTCTTCTTCTGCAGATGCATTTCTTAGTCTATTAATACCTTCTAGCAAGAAAATACAAGACTTCAATGGCCTTGCATATTCCGGTAGAAAGTGGTGAATATGACTAGGAGGATCCATAGGAGATACTTGCAGTTTGTAGAAACAGGCTAAATTCCTTCCACATGGGTCATAAGAAAACAATCACAGTCTAATAACATCAAGTTTAAAGCCCAAAAGAGACTATTAAATCATCTAATATGACTTCTCATATATCACATCCCTTTAAACTTTTTTTTCAGTTACACCTATAATGAACCCAAATAATCATGCTTAACAAAAACATATCTACAAGAAAGACCTGAAGATATATGTTGGGTGGATCATTCCCTACTTGTATTAGTGCAAGCCAGGAGGACAGCTGGACTTTGAAGTGTAGGCAGCCAGCTGTGAGGGAGAAGGAAACCAGGAACACCACCAATGGCTGCCTCTGACTGGGATTTTGTTTTATTGCTCTCACCAAAGCCATTCCAGTTCTACCATATCACTTTACGAATAATTAACCTCAATGTTAAACCTTTCTGACAAAGTTCTCATTTAAATTATTTCTCAATTCAACTCACATCTAGTCATTCTTCATTTGTTTTTTTCTCTTCAGTGTAAGGGTCTTACAGACCTGTGAAGTTTTCCTGGTATTCCAAGATTAATTACAAATTAATATAATTGGACTATGAGTGCAATAAGATAGTTTTTTTTTAAAAAGTACCCAAAGAAATACCTCTGTGCTCATGTCATTTAGGTTGGATTATTTAAAATGTTTTTATACTATTTCTTTATGTTTAGGTGGAGCTTGAGGGACTCAAGTCATACATACCTTTGTTACTGATTGGTGTAAAATTCTCAGGCTTCACTCTTAAAAATACAATCATTATACAAAGAAAATTGTTGCATCGTGAATTGCGAGTTCTCACAGCCTCCTTGCAGCCCTGCCTTCAGCTCCCCATTGGTCATCTGCAATCCCTCCCCTGATCCATCCTCACTGGCTGGTTCCCTGTTAATCCCTCCCATGTTCCCTTTCCCTATTGGATTGTACCCCTCACCCCGCCTCCCTATGTCCCAGTATAAAAACGCCTGTAACTTCCTGGTGTGTCATCTCACTGCTCTTGCGCCTTCCGAAGATAAAACTTCCTGGAGTCTAAGCAGTAGATAGCTCCTCTTCACCTTTATCTCTGCTGGCGCATCTCCCACCGGCCTGGGGGAAGCCCCATCAAGTGGAAGCTACGTTCTCGACCACTTTCGTGTTTTCCTGCTGTGGTCAGGGTGTAGCATAAGACCCTGGGCTCCCTTCATCCAGGCCCATGCGCCGCCCCAAGCAGCCGGCCTGGCAGAGCTGCTGACGGAATCCTGATATGGTGGCAGCACAACCACAGAAAACATGTTCATGGAAGGGTGGTTGTACCTTGGAGGTGGGTATCTTTGGGATGGAAGTGCGTTAATATTACAATTAGGTTATAATAAACCAGGTTCATCTGAGGAAAGTGATTTCTTTACAGTTGTTGGCTCAGCAGCAAGATACCTCCTATCTTCCTTGTTTGACAGGTGCTACATGGTTTATCAGCTCTAAAGTCCCACCGAGTTCCCCTCCCTGCAAGGGTTTCAACAGAGCCTGGCCATGGTGCTTCCACTCTGCTCCACCCTCCATTCCATCCCCCTCAGAGGGTGTTTAGAGTTTCAGATCACATGTATGGGGAACCATCGTAAGAATATGTTTTGAGGACACCAACCACATTCCATCCAGGGAGTAAGTAGTAGCTGCATTTTGCCCTATAATTCCTGTACCTCTATAACTTCTTCTAGGATATGAATACAACATCTCAGTTTCCTCTAATTTTACTCCCAGCCATCTCTCCACACCAAGTGTAGAATAATACAAGATAATATAACTATACCAAGAAGGCCATAATGACAGCTCCTTGGAAAAACAATACCTACATGCAGCTTTCTCTCATTTCCTCACTTTGAAGGGTTATTTTTCCTGCTTACTGGAGTGACAATGTCACAGCCAACCAATAAATAGGATGGATTCAGAATCCAGTCAGTAATTTAATAATGGGAATAATGCACTTTTTTAAAAATTGCATTTACCTATCAAGTCCCATACAACTTTTTTTTCCTTTTTGCTATCAAAAAGAATGTGTTATGACAATTTTGTATAATGGTTTCTCATTGTGTGAATACGGTGAACCAGGTAATTCGCAAATCTGTGGCAGGTTTTAGGCTTTAAGATGGTTTCAGTGTTTAAAGTTACTAATATTAAACATCTTGCTGAATGCATCAATCCGCATCATTCCACACTGCTATTCACCACACAGGATGATGCCAAAAAGACAACAGAGTGAAAGATATTAGCTCAGTAAGAGGAACCAAGTATGTGCTTATCCTTAAAAAGAGGAACAGCAGTAGCTAATGTGTTATGAGAACCGATAAAAGCAATTGGTGATCAGAGCTGATCTCATGTGAGAAATTTGCACCAATGTCAGGATAGTCAGAGAAATAAGGGGACAAAGGTAATCTTTTTGCCCTCAACAAAGAAAAGACAGCTAACAAAGTGTTATTACAGTCATAACATCTTCCAGATTCTGCCTAAGAACAAAGTCCTTGTCCAGATGATGAAGGATCACATGAAGTTAAAGGGCGGACTCAGAGAGAAGAAAGGCGCGTATGACCTAATCACAACCATGTGTAACATCACTGATAAAAGTGCAATCCTACATTGATCATGTGTTCAGCTTCTCAATAATTTTGACACCATCTGATGTGACCAGCTCTAGATTTCCAGATGTAGGAACTCTAACCCATCTCATTGAACTCATCGCAAGTTTCTGTCAGCAGCCAGAGAGAGGAGTGTGAGCAGGCAAATGCTGCAGCAACTGGTTTTCTATTAGCCAGAGCATGTAGTCAATAGTTCCAGGACAAGGGTGGGAAACATTTGGAAGAACAGAAATGCCTGAGCCTGATATTATTTGACTCCTCTAAAACAAATTCAGATGCACCAGTGAAATGACACTTTGTTTCTAGTACTTCTCCAACATAAAGAAGCTAAAGGAAGTAAAAAACATGCTAGTGAGGAACGTAGCTTACCTCGAAGTCATAGAAGTGAAATGAAATTAAATAGGCATGTTTGTTGGCTCATCAAAATAGGAGGCAGGCAAAAATCCCTGTTAATCCCTAGTTGTACACAGACTGAATGACTGTAATTATTAAGGATCAGAAACATTTTGCCAATTAATCTTCACTCTTTCTTCCTATATAGAATACAATAGAATATTTTTATATTTTTATAAAAAATTAGGAATATTTTATTTTGTTGTGGACTCCATCATTAAAAATGTGAAAGATTTTGGCATCTTTAAGTGCTTATACCTTTGACTTCTGAAAACCTAAGGGTTTGAGCTTTGTTTCCTTATCTGGCAATGTATGATAATAATGGGAAGTTAACTGCTGCTGACAGGACAGCTGCAGCATTTGAAATATGAAATTGCTGTTGGGACTTCAAACATAGTTTACAAAATTTCTGTCATAGTGACATAGGGAATAAATTGATTTGTCTTATTTTGTTCTCTCATTCATTTTTTAATTTAACAGAATACTTCATTCTAGTGGTTAAGGACTAATAGTAAAGAGGGATAATTAATGCATTTAGTGTGAGAGAGCATTCCACAAAGACTTCTGGCATGATCTCTTTCTTCCTCCAGTCCTCTGTCCTTCTTAGGGGGAATTCAATTTGACATAAGGTGTCTTCAGGGGGCTCTTCTTACAGGACCGTATGCTCCAGAGTACTGCCCATTCTCTGAGGCAGGGCTGGGTGGATTTTTCTGTGTATGTCAGCAGGTGTTTCTCCACTGCTTTACACAGCACAGTCTGTTCTTGGAAGACCTAAGTCTTGCCGGTGCTGGCAAATATTAGAAGACTTCCTTCCTTTAGGCAAACCATGACCTTTTTCACACAGGTTGATAGGGACTGTAGAGGAAAGAACATTACCCATGTACAGCCTGAAATGCAGGATAGAGTTTTGAGTTCAAATTCACTCTCTTCTGGCCCTCGTATCCTTCACATACAAGTTTGAGGAGATGGTGCTACCACTTTGTGATGGTGGAACTTTGCCAATGGTTCAGAGATTTTCTGGGAATAGAGAATACATGAAATACTTCACTTAGCTCTCTTACCTGAGGTGGGAAAATTTTGCTGCTCACCCATTTGTATTCTTGAAATATGGGAGCTGAAAAAGTAGGGGAGTGGGGTATAATTGAAAGTGCCTGAGGCCTCAGTTGAAAAAATTACAGTATCAATCACAGAATGTAGTATGGGGGCTTTTTTTATTTTGCTTTGATTGTTGTTGTTAGCTGTACTGCATTTTGTATTGGCTTTGATGATTTACAATTCTAAGAATTCAGTGTAAAAATGAGATTATCTATTATGAAATGTATCTAAAATCAGGGAATTAATTAATGAAGCATTTCAATGCATTCTAAATCAAAATTATTTGTGGGTATGAAGTAAATATGAATAAAATATGAAGTTTGAAAACTTAACTTAACAACTTTTTCTTTTTTTTCTGTTCCCAAATCAAGAATAATTTTCCTCTGGTTACCTTTGAGGACTCATGGGATAACAGGAATGTCACTGGTGAAATCTGAAAATTCATAGGAGTTATATTAAAACATTACATTATTTAATTGACTAAACAATAAAAAGACACAGTATTGTGGAGGGTATTTTCTACTTGAGGGACTATAATTTCCCAAGAAAAAAACATCATATATTTTCCTGCTCTAGTGGCACAATTAACTACCAAGGCATGAATCCTATGAGGCAGACAAGCAATACTTTAAATTGTATTCACCCTTCTCAGAAATCATATCTTATACTAGTAAATCCTATTGATCCAGCATTATCATAGATTCATAGAATGATAGAATGGTTTGGGTTGGAAGGGAACTCTAAAGGTCATCTAGTCCAACCCCCCTATAGTGAGAAGCGACATCTTCCATGAGATCATATTGGCCAGAGCCCTGTCCAGCTTGACCTTGAATGTTTCCAGGGATGGAATATCTACCACCACTTTGGGCAACCTGTGCCAGTGTTTCACTACTTTGATGTTGGAAAATTTCTTCCTTAAATTTAGTCTAATTATACCCTCTTTCAGTTTAAAATCATCATCCCTTGTCCTACAGCAACAGGCCTTGCTAAAAAGTTTACCCCCATTTTTCTTATAAGCCCTCTTATAGGACCTGCTTTTGTCCCGTAAGTCCTCATAGGGACACAACAGGTCTCTCCAGAGCCTTCTTTTCTCCAGGCTGAGCAGCCCCAATTCTCTCAGCCTGTCTCCATGGGGGAGGTGTTTCAGTTCTCTGATCCTCTTTATGACCCTCCTCTGGACCTGCTCCAACAGGTCCAGGTCCTTCTTATGTTGATATGCCCAGAACCAGCCCCGTGGATGCCGTACTCCAGGTGGGTTCTCACCACAGCAGAGTACAAGCAGAGAATCACCTCTCTTGACCTACTGACCACACTTCCTTTGATGCATCCCAGGATGCAGTTGGTTCTCTGGGCTGCGAGCTCATGTTGCCAGCTCCTGTGCAACCTCTCACGTACCAGCACCCCCAAATCCTTCTTGGCGGGGCTGCTCTTTATCTTTATTGATACCAGGTGTTAACCCAACTCAGGTGGAGGACCTTGCACTCAGTCTTGTTGAACCTTATGAGGTTCCCATGACCCCCTAACATTTTAGGGTTATTATGCTTTTTTCTCTTATTCTTTACTATAAATTACCCATTAACCTTCATTTGGAAAACAGTTGCCTCAAAAGATTCTTACCTGAGATAAAACTTGTACATTGTCATTCACAATGGGTGAAATCAGATTCTTATTTCTCATAGTTTAACTAAATTACATAATGTTTTCCTTTCTCTCATGCATTTTGAACTCTCTGGGTTTTCAATGTCAGTAGGAGGGTGAACAAAATAAGTTTCCTCAAATATTTGCCTAATTTCTAAAAACTCTGAGCAGAACTGTTAAATTGATGGCCTCGTATTTTTCTTCAGAGTCTTGTTTTCCTGTGCTATTTAGATGAGAGGAGGAATTTAATTAGCCATAATGACAATATATATATATTCATTATTTTTTTTCCTCTGCACCATTAGATACCCCAGACAACATCCCTTTTTATTCTTTAAGTCTAAAACAAAAATTTTATTTTAAGTCACATAGAACACCTGTCCAATCTCCCAAACTTTTAAAAAGGCCAAATTTCATTAAGTCTTAGTTTCATTTGTAGATCCAAAAGTTTCATAGTGCCGAAGATAACTTAAAATAAGTAAAAACTCAGCAAAATTGTTCTTTAGCTCAATAGAAAAATGTAGACACTCACTTCTATATGTTTTGTTACTTGGTCTTATTCTGTATATTGTTAAGGTCATTTTCTCTTTTTAAGAGAATATGGATGAAATCCACCTGCCCTTACTTGAGCAAATAAAAATTAGTTGCCTATGTCTGAATTAGTCATTTGAGTCTCTTTTCATTGGCAGTAGAGAGAAATAAGTAATTTTAAAGTGAGGGTTTTTAAAGAAAATTCACATGAACTGACCTCTGATAAAAAACTAACAAAAATAGAAGAAAACTGTTTTTAAATTAAGTATAAAAATTGAAATATTCTTTCTATTTTATGTATTATTTTACTCTTTTGGCATGTATTTCCTGTTTATGGCTCAGCAGTCAGTATCTCCTTAGATGTAAATTGCAGAAAGTTTTATTTCAAGATATTACTTCAAATAAGAATTATGTTTCCAATCACATCTCTACCTTCAGACTCTTTGTCTAGTTAAATTGGGCTCTAAAAATCATAAAAACCACTTAACTGAAAGTACAAACAGGTAGGGTTGCTTAGATATGTCTGGGGTTGGTTGGATGAATGATACATCTTATGCCATACATTTGATTCAAACCCCTTACTCTTTGACTAGAAAGTAAAAATGAGTGGCCATGACAAACACAGAAGTGCTTCTGAGCATGAAATTCTCTTAGGTCAGACTTAGGAGTAGCACGAGGAGGAAACCAAACCAAGAAATTACAAGTATATACTCCCCACTAATAATATAGCTGTCAGTTCTCAACACCTAATTAGTGGTGTGAAATCCGATAAATTTTTTCAACAATACTTTCTCTAGTCCCTGCAAGGTAAAAACTATCACTTTATAAGAGCATGTTATTGTCAAAAAGCTTAAGCTCTTCATGTACTTCAAAAGATATTTTTTGTCTACTTGACTCAAAATACTGACAGCAACAGCTTTCCAGGACTAACAAAGCATAGTATTAAGCTCAGCTGTTTCATCAGAAAATCATAAAGACTGTTGTTGTGAAAAAATAACTCCCTCCAGGTTTACATGAATTTTTGGAGCAGCCACCTCTTGCATAGTGCTGTGAAAAACTGACTGAAGACATGCAGCAAAACTGAACGGCCAGAACACAAGTGAAGGGAAAAATGGTCATTCTTAGTACACTTGTTGCCTTCAAGAAATCTTGAATCTCAGCAACAGAAGAGCATCATTCTATGCTTCTTTTATACTTGCTTTGATTAAGGAATGCCATCCTTTCAGCTTTTGAACAAATGTTACCATATTTGTCGCATGACCAATCATAAGTTTAATGCTAGACATAAGACTTTTACATTTAACCAGTTGGGTTGATCTCCTTTTCCATTAGTAATGTGAAATTTAAAAAAATCAGAAAGGAAAATTTGTGAACATAGGCTGAAGTTTGTGTTCATATCAATGTTTAAAAATCATTCATAAAATTTATGTTTTGAGGCCTGATGATATTTCTTATTTTCTATACTCAACCTGCAAATACATTTTTATACTCATGTAAATTATCATTATAATTCAGATTCCATTGTTAAAAGTGTGAATCATTCTGATCATTGTTTTGGTGTCAACTAATCCATGCTTATTAGAGTGAAAGATTCAAAAATAACAGCATCTATTCTATAGTATTTCCAACTTGGATTAGATTAACTATAAATTCTCTAATTAAGATTTCACGGTTGTGTTTATTCTACTGTTTTGAAACTTAAAGTTTATTTCAAATTTTCAATGTGATAAATGAGTACCAAGGACTTTAAATGCAAACTAAATTAGCCACACATATAGCTCATCAGATTAAAAATTAAACATTATACACTGCTGAAACTGTCAACACAGATGCAGTTCCTTTGAATTCTAGAGTAATTCCTCTTGATGTCATCAGCGTTGCAAGAAGGTGAGTTTCTTACAAACAAAAACTAAATCATAACAAAACAGAATTGCCTGTTTATAAACTCATATATATTTGTCTCTAGGCAGAATGACATTGCAAAGCATTACACATAATGTTAATAAAAATGACAGTATTATATGTAACAATGGTAGCAAACTTTAGCAATACTGAGTCTAGTCAACTCACAGAGAGTTTAGATGGCAACTTTATTCTTCCTTTATCGTTTTGCTACATCTGAATGACAATTTAACTGATTGAGCCTCTGAGTATTTTCTTCACAATTCAGGAATTAGTCACAATCTAAATGTGCAGTGCCAGTAGGAACAAGCGTAGAGAGCATTTTTCTCAAAGTAGAAATATTTTATACAGTGTCAGGGTCTCCATGTAAAAGGATTTTTTAAAATGTTTACAATTATGCTTATCAATTACCCTGAATTCTTTTCCATATCTTTATTTGAAACAAGGTTTGGAGTTGCATCTTAGCAGCTTGCCAAATTTCTGGACTATCAAACGTTTTTCATCTTAACTGCATGGACATCAGCCTCACTGACCTTTGAAGGGCTAAACATCATGCAAAAGAAAAGCCCTTTGCATAAATATCTTTTCTTCTTTCTCTTATCTGTTGTTTCCACATAGAATTGCTCTGGCTACCAAAACAGCCTTCCCTGATTCAAAAGTGTGAGAAAGTGGGACACTATTAGGAAATACAGGAATTAGTAGAAAAAAGGAGAGCAAGGTTAAAAAAGGATTGTAGAAAAAAATGGAGTAAGGGACAGAAAAAGAAAATAATATAATGAAACTAAGATTCAATACATCAAGAAAAAGAAGATCAGACAAAGGGTGCCACTGATATTGACAAAAGAATGAAAAGTAAAATCTTACTCTATGAAATGTAAGCTCTTATTCAAGTCTTGGAGATGATATGAATGTGACAAACAGCCATACATGAAACATACCAAACATGAAAAATATTTGCAAAACTAAAAAGTAGATTTCATCCTCAGAAAAATTGTAATGAAAATGTAGAATTCAATAGAATTCATTAATATTATAGTAAAGTTACTTTTATAATTTTGATGTCTTTTTTGTTGGCACAAAAGAATAAAATAAAACTATTTTATCCACAAAGGCATTGCCACTTGGCAGCACAGTACTTCAATTCTATAGCAACCCTCTGGTTTATGTTACAAAGTAGTTCTGAATTCTGAAGACATTGACATATCTGTAAGAAGTAGATTCTAAAACAGAGGGGTTTTGTTGAATTAAATATGAAAAGGAATAATGCAATCAGTACAGAACTCCTTGTCTTATTTATTTTATATGGAGTTCAATACAAATCTCAACTAATATGTTTTTCACTTATCAGCATTATCAAGTTTTCAATTTTTGTTGTGTTGCAGAATATTCTAGTGACACCGTATGACTCTGAATTGTACTATCAAAACTATGAAGTACTGCACAAGGAATCAGGAAAACTGTGCTGAGGAACTACATACTGGGTTCTGGCTTGTCATCTTTAAAATCTCCTTGGGAACAGTAGTACCTGATAGGGTAGCTATCTGGTTTCACATTGGTCAGAATGCAGAATTGTGATTTTATCATCTTGCGGTAAGGGAGTAGACAAAATGATTGAAAGCAAATATTCCCTCATTTAAAATATTCTGTCCTGTGTTCCCTTCTTATTTCCAGTCCAGTAGCTGCTGCTTGATTCCCAGCCCTTCACTGATTGTACAATACCTTGTAGTACCGGAGAAAAGTCTGATAATTTTCCATCGTACTTCAGAGATCACAGAGTCATTTATATTGTAAAACACCTCCAAGTTCATTGAGTCCATCATTTGACCAAACACTACCATGTCAACAAAATCTTAGCAGTAAATCCAACCATTTCTTGAACACCTCCGGGGATAGTGACTCCATCACTTCCCTGAGCAGTCCATTCCAATGCTTAACAACCCTTCCCATGAAGAAAGGCTTCATGATGAACAACCTGATCCTACCCTGGTTCAGCTTAAGGCCATTTCCCCTTGTCCCGTCACTGAGTGGGGGAAGAGATCAACGCCTACCTGGCTGTAGCCTCCTTTCACGGAGTTGTAGAGAATGGTAAGGTCTCGCAAGTCTCCCTTTCTCCCAGCTAAAAAACTCCAGCTCTCTCAGCTGATTCTCATATGAATTACTCTCTAGATCTTTCAGAAGCTCCATTCCCTTCCTCTGGACATGGTCCAGCACCCTATTGTCTTTCTTGAAGTGAGGGGTCCATATGAGACAGTGTGTTTCAATTAGGGGGGTTTTTTATGTGTTTTGTTTCTTTTCCTTCTTCCCTTTTTTTTTTTCTTTTTCTTTCCCCCCTTTTTTCTGTTTTTCTGGTTTTTTCCTTCTTTTTCGTTGGGTTTTTTTGGGGTTTTTTTGGTGGAGAGGATGTGTGTTTGTGTGTGTTGGTCTGCTTTGTTTGCCTGTTTTACCTCCGTATGACATAAGATCAATGCCAACTGGAAGAACAACTTGGCAATTATTTTCATCATCAGCCTGATAACTGCATTATTACAAGTCCTTCCATTATCCTTACTTTTCCTGCCTTTTATAATTAGTAGTTGCTGTCTAGTATCGTATCTTGCACTAGGATGAGGGATAAGATCTTACCTTATTATTCTCTAGCCAATCACAACAAGATTGCAACAGGACTATCAAAAATGTAGAAGACCATTCCGAAACTCACTATAGAATTGACTGGCAGTCAAGACAAGTACAATTTCTACTTCATCCAGAGGTGTTCCCCTCTGTAGAAGAAAGGATAATTTTTCTTATTAGGTAATTCCCATGGTTGTCAGTGGGATGGATAGAAAAACTGAGTTTTGTGTTCCCTAGGGACTGCATGCATAGTTAGGCCAAAAGCTATAAATATAGGAAAGGGAGGGTGTGTTGTAAAGAGTCGTGTCTTGTAAAGAGTTATGTGATGCAAAGAGAGTAAGAAAAAAATGTTGAAGAACGCAAACAATCTGTGGTTATTTTCTTGCCCACAGTAACCGTGGGAGATTAATGCAAATACCATTAATGTTTAAGTCAAACCAACTATCACAGATGATGATGTTTCTTTTTTTTTTTTCTGAAATCAGTGAAAAACACACAATTAGAATAATCTTCCTCATTCAGAGGCAGTCAGAGAAGGAGACTAAACTGTTAATGGCCAGTTCCAACGCAAAACAAAATGCAAAGATGGAAATTTCCATAGTAGTTCAAAATGTATGTGATCACAATCAGTGGTTCACAAATCAACACCTTGATAAACTATGACATAGAAATGGCAATGAGATTATCATGAAAGTTATCAGCAAATCTATATTCTGCTTCTAGAGAGAGAGAGAGCTAGTAGCTAAGACTGAAAAAAAGAGAGAATGTCCCAATATTTTTAGAGTCGGATTAAGTCCCACAAATAGGGGTGGAATTAGAACTAGTGGTTACGTATAGAAGGATCTTGGGAAAAAAATCACAGAAGCAATGTGGCAAGTAGCAACACTTTAAAAAAATGGATATTTTTTTTTTTCTGTGGACTGATACACTAATCTTAATTTCAGAGAAAAAAGAGTAGAAAGAGATCATTGTCCTTCTTCATATCTCTGCTCACTTGTGCTACCTATACATACATGTGCAAGTACTCTTGTGCTACCTATGTACCAATATACTTCAGTGCTGGAAAGATGAGGTGCTTTCCTTGCTGCTTTTCATGCTGCTAGTTATAGTTAGTGCTACTTTGTTTTCAGTCTCTCTTTTAATACTGTTATTTTCTTCTATTTACATTGAAGGCCTTTGGGACACAAGCCATTCTGTTGCTAGAATATGTATATACTTTGTGTATACCACAAATTTCGTTAGAATATGTATATAGTTTATATATATATTCAGCTTACCTATATCACATATCCTTACTGCCACTATTTCCATTACATCAACATATAACATCTCTTAAACCGGATCCCTCTTCTATGAATAAGGATTCAAAAGCTTTCAACTATGCAACTAATAGGCACAGAAAAAATGGGAGAGGAGAGAGAGAGGAAAAAAAGCATCTTGCATACACTAGCTGGCAAATTTCAAAGATACACAATAGTATATTTGTCCATATGGAAAGAATGATCAGTTTATGATAGTTATGAAATCTGAAAACATTTTGTGATCTTACTTTTTGTATAAGTGCCTGCCTGGGATCTTCTGGAGGACAAGGATTGAGCTTTTTCACCAGACAGAAGTATTCACTTTTGTTTATGCTTAATATGTAACACAAAATAACCCAACTTGGTGATACAGACTTTAATGAAACAACAACCTGCTTTGTACAAAATTGACTTTGGAAAATTTTTTGTTACACTGAAAACTTCTAGAGCCGCTTCATACAGACATTGAAAAGAGTAACTAGTGCAGCTCAACATTTAGGAAGCTCCAGGCATCTAAATGCGCCGTAACCCAAATCAGTATTGAAAAAGTTGAGTAAAGAGCAAAAACTGAATAAGGAGCAACAAATCTTGCCTAATGCTCTGTTGATTGCACAGTGCCATTGAACTGAAGGCTGCAAACAAAAGCTCCAGCCTCTGAGCGTGAAGCAGAGCTCCCAAGGTCAGCTAACCTACAAACTGAGGATTAAGAGGTGTTATGATCAGAATAAATTGTGACCTTTAGGTACATAAAAGGTTATAAACCCCCTGCCATTGCATTACTGGGAGGCCTGTTCTCAGTTACTGATAACCAGCTGAATCTGTGTACTGACGGAAAGCTACCTGCCCTTACAGATCTCAAAATAGCTTCTCGCCCTTAGCTAGGATCAGATTTGGTGATTCGGTTATGGCTAGTTCCTGAAACAAGATTTCTGTAACATGACAGAGAGATGAACTCTATACAGTCAAGAGTCAGTTTATAAATCTCCTAGGAGAGACTTCTTCAGCCAATGAACCTAACATGAAGCCTGCTGTGGGGTAGTCCCCCTAATAGACGATAGAGGAGAAAGTATTACTTTTTTTGACTCTTCTCCAAACATCTTCCGTTCAACACTGTTGAAGAAAACATATTTTTCCATATGGATTTAGGGTCTCAAAAGAACATTGACAGTCTTATCTCTTTAATAACTTTGTTATCTTGCTCTACAGTAGCATAGCATAAATGATTCTCTTTTAAAAATCGAACTTATCTTAAAGTGCATACAAATATTTTTGGGGAAAGCATAAACTTTGAGACATCAAGAACTGCTTCTGCACATAATGTGGCATATTTCATGGGTCTTGAAATCAAGCCTTTAGATCGGGCAATTCAGTAATTGACCTTAAAGAATTTGGAGGCAGGAAAAGAGAAAAGAGAGAAAGGTAAGGTAAAAGGACAGAAGAGAAGAGGAGCATGCACAGAGAACTTCTGAGGCACAAAAAAGGGATGGTGGAGAAAGAAAAGAAGCTAGACTGGGAAAGGACCTTGATTAGGAAGAAAAAGGGGCTAGAAGAACCTAACAGTATGTGAAACATCTATTTAAATAAAAAAAAGTTTTGAACTAGAGAGTAAGAAAAATGCATGTATAGCAAGGTGGAGACAGTCAAAGATATGTGAAATGGAGGAGCAAAGAAATTTGAAGGTAAGTTAAGTAGGTGGTCTGAAGAAGTAAAACTTAGTTTGGCAGAGAAAAGGAGAAGAACTAAGAAAGCAGATTTTCTCAGGGGAGTTTGGGTAAGAAGTTCCACTTGCAGTAAGCTTAGGTGATAATTTGTGTGAATGTTTGGTTTGAGAAGCAGAATGTCAGGGTGAAATAGAATCTAAAGGAAATTTCTTGTGTTGAGTGTTTATCAGCTGTGAAGACCAAAGGCAGTACTGTGGGAATTAGTACTGGAATAATTCTTACATTTTTAAAAGGATAAGACAATATATGCTTTTTAGGTTATGCAAATATAGGTGGGTTTTTTTCTTCATTTTGTTTTGTTTCCTGCAGATTTTCTTTTAAAATGCGTAACAAAATTCCTTCTTTTAGTGCTTTCCAACTTTTTTCTTAAATTTTTTCTTTGTTGTGATTGCGCTCAGGATGACTGATTAAGATAAGCTGCATATGATCCAAGACATCCATATCACCTATTGGTGTGTCTGAAAAGTACTTATGTGTGCTTTCCTTCTTCATCTTGTGATCCTTCCAGGGTGTGCATGCCTATCCCTAGGACTTTGGAGATATGACTATGTACATTACCTCCAAATATCTGAGCTACTTATGAGCTTTTATGCTGCTTGAAAACAGGAGACCACCTACCTGTAGTACAAGTGTTAGCTTTTGAAATTAAAAAGAAGTTCCCCACTAGAGATTAATGCTTTTGCCTTTCTAATGATTTCAACATCCATTTTCTAAATCACAGATATATGAGTCTCAGAGAAGGGTTCAAGTACTGAATAACTCCCAAGGACACTTAAATCAAAATAAGTCCCAAGACTATTCTACACCAGAGGAAATTTTTCTTTTATGTTGTTTTTATGTTTTGGAGGCATTTTCTTTGTGTGCTTAGATGCACTTCAGTCTGAATAGACAGACAGATGCTCAGGCACCTAAAGTCTTTTGTGGTTTAAAGATGGTGAGGAAATGGGCGGTCTTCAATTCTTCCTAAGAACCCTAATAAGCCAGGAAGATTAGTCAGAACAAATCATGGTCTCGTCAGGCAGATTCTATTGAGATCTTCTATAAAGGCCAGAGTAGTAAGTGAACTAATGCATAAATTTCTCGTCCCTGTTAGCTGGATTTGGTTCTGTTTCTGTCTATTGACTATATAATCTATTAATGAATAAATAATCTGATCAATGATGACGAGAACACTTTGCTTCTTCCCAGTAGAGTTTCTTTCCACTGTTTCCTCCTGGCTCTTTATGGCACCAAGGCTCTTGTGTTCATGGTGCTTCGTGACCTGTTCACAACTAAAAATAGGGGTATGCTCTCCCAGAACTGGTGGCAAGGTTCACCAATCATGGGATCATGTTGGGAAATTGGGTCTGTGACACCGAGTGTTTTCATGCCAGGGATATAACAACCTACATCTCTTTGATGATGCATAGTTTAGAATTCAGTGAGAATCATTAAGAGCAACTTTGAGGGATAACACAGTAATGAGGGTTCCATGTTTGTCTAGTCCATGGACTTAATGTCATTTTTCTTCTGAAGTGGAATCAACACTCGAGTCAAAATATCACTGCTTCCTCAGTGCTTTCTCCAGTGCTTGATTCAAATACTTGTCTATGTGGTATTTCCTAAATTCTATAGATTCAAATTTTTGGGCTCTTTTTATCTACAAAACCTGTGGTCTGTCAATGAGTCCTTTTGCATAAGACATTCCCCAAATGCAGTATACTGCTATCTGGTATTTTTTCCTACACTGTTACTTAATTATCAAAATTATTTTAATATATAGAATAGGGTTTCTATTTTCCCGCTAATTTCTGTTATATTGCAGAAGTATTTTGCCAAGTAAAGAAAAAGAAAGTTTTCCAGGATTTTCTGGACTTGTTTTGTCCATAAGTCCAGTTTATCAGTCATCTAATGAAGATTCAGACTTTTGGGTTGGTTTCTTTTTTGCTTACCCTACAGAGTAGGATCATTAAATTATTGCCTTACGAAAATGCTTCTCTTGCCTTATTCACCAAGATTAAAGTGTTTTTAACTGTTTATGGTGTCAAACATTGAATAAAATACCAGATAATGCAGATACAATTTCATCAGTAATGACTGATCATAGTCTTACATGCATAAAGGTACCCTTCTTTCACAGAACAGTTAAAGAAATCCTAATTGCTAAAGTTTATGTAAAGCTTAGAATAGATCTAATATTAATGCCTTAGGTTTTAATTTTTATATTTTTCAAATCCTGTACTGCCTAGCGTGTAACTCTGAAGTTTTGTGTGGCCTGTTAGCTGCTGTTCTCTCATGCTGGTTAGACATAACAAAGCCTCTCTAGGTTTCCACATCGAGGACACCAGGCCCAAAAGGTGTGAACTAAAAGCCCCTGAAGAGGGGGGAAGACTTGGGGTAATTACATCATTAACTGAGGTTATAATTGGAGAATTAATTCTGCTGTGCAAATAAACCAAACTTAAAAGTGTGAAGAACCCGTGACCCAGAGTCCATCTTGGGTGTAGCCTTTTGACTGCCCAGGGTGTACCTCTGAATGCCCTTCAAATAAATACCAGCTTTTATTCTCTTATTCTTGTCTAGTCTCTGTTTTAGGTGGCGATCTCAGGTATCAATACCTTCCCTACATTCTTGATATTTTATTTTTTCACTAGTGTTGCTACTGAAAAATTAAAACTTCCCCCAATTACATACCAGATCCTGTAAATTTATCGGGAAAATGGTTAGGAAACCAGACTTCTGTAGCAGACCATAAATGTTACCTCCAATATTTTCAACCTTCCCTGTTTAATAACAGCAGTCCCTTTATCGCTCATCATCCAGATCACCGAGAGTTACAAATGTTTAGGCCAAGGAGTCTCAAGGGTTACAGAAATACAAACATTCATTTACCAATCTATCCCTTGGGAGAACAGTCTGTCTATAAGCCTGGTAAAGTAATAGGAAAAGAGATGCTCTGCTCTGAGAATTTCAGTTTGCCAGCTAATATTTTCAAATGTTTACTTGAGCTACAGAACCAAAAATGTATTCCTGTGAAAAATGGAAGTGACAATAAAAAGTACTTCTTATAATAATGTTTCAAAGTGCTGGTCAGATTATTTACTTCTTAAACTTCATTGAAGCTTATTCTCTCTCTCTAATGTATTGTAGCATCCAAGAAATCTTGAATGTCATTGCTTATCTTGCTTTAATTAATGTAACCTAAAATGTTTAACTAATCTGGAGATTTATTAGAAATGGTGTAACTGAAAATTAAGTTTTGAGAACAAAAGGAGAAAACAGGAGTAGAAGGAATTAAGAAAACTAAAATTAATCTTGTTCTGTAGATGAATTGATTTTTATTCCATTATTTACTTTTCTATGATCCTTGCCAGTGACCTTGATTTTATTTGTGTGGAAGAAACATTTTACCAGCTATATGGCTTGCTTTAAATGACAATATTAAAAAAAAAATTCCACTTTTATCACCTTCCAATTTAAGATCCCAAAGCACTTAATAAACATTTATTAACTAAGCTTCATTCCCAATCCTGTGAAGATAAGCACACTATAGATTTCTATTTATAGATGGGAAAACTAAAGCACAACATGCTGAAGTCAGTTGGCTACCACCACACAAAACGTGCCAGCCTGAGACAGTAAGAGGAACCTGGGGCCTGGTCCTTCATGGTTTTGAGTTCTGTGTGTAATTGATGACACCTTTGCTGGGTGTGCAGAAGGAGCTGCTGGTTTGGAAAGTCAGCCCCTTGGACATGTTTCATTCATTTCAGACCTGTATAAGCAATTACACCAAAACACACAGTGTTATATGATGACGAGATTCTAATCACTGGTGCATTATCTACTAAAAACCAGTTTCTCCCTGTTTTGACCCTCTCTCATCAGATGCCACAGGGCTGTGTTTACTCTTTAGAAGGCTTTTGCCCTATAACAGTGGGATATGCTTTTGAAGAAGTACAACTGTGTAGCTCTGTTTTCATTTTGGTATTGATTTTTTTCACTCATTTAAATTTCTTCTCCATCTGAAATTTTTCAGTGGACAGAGAAGGACAGAAACCCCCCATGCATCATTTTTTAGATTTTAAAAAATGTTCAAGCAACATGACAATATTTTTTAGGCTTTTTTTTGCTTTGTTTAGAAATCAAGAGATTTAAAAATTGTCATTAGGACACAATAAAGCAGTTTAACTCAATTTAGCAGTGAAGTCAGTGTTTTTCCAACCTATCAAGTTAGTGCCTTATTAAAATCCCAGTGGCACTGGAGTATCTGAGGTGGGGGAAAAAAGGTTAAACTGCATATCAACTACTGAAGGGAGCTGAAAGGATGTAGAGCCCAATTAAACCTTCAGCACTGCTCTCTCTCATAAACACTTGCTACTTTATTCCCTCTGGAACACATTTCGAGGCAGCTAAAGTGGGAACCCAGCAAGAACCTTTTCATGAGATTTCTGTTATTGAGCCTCAGGTCCAGCCCAGTCCTTCTGGGTGAAAGGCTTCATACTCCCTCTCTATTAATCATCATCTGGCCTTCTAACACCTGGGACTGACTCCAACTCCCACTGTTGCTATATTGACAATATTCCCTGTTGATTTCCTCATTTTCTCAGCCAAGGCTAGAATGACCTCTTTAAAATTCTTTATAAACGTCCATAATTGCCGCATCAAACTTCAATTCATTACTTTCCCAGGCCTCATGTATTTTGATGATATGAAAGTTGACCGCATTTACATGCAAATTGAAGTTTTATATTAATAAGGGCCAGTAAAAAGAGATTGCATGGTAATACTCCATTATGACTTTTAAATACATTTGCCCATGTCTCGACTTGGCATTAGCATGGTCAGACCATGAGGAAATCATGTTGGTCTGATTGCAATTTTGTTTTCCAATTGAAAGTACAATTTCATCAGGTTTTCCTGTCATTTCTAATAATGACTTAAGTTTGCTTGCTAAATTGAAGAATTTCTTCAGGCCTCTAGATGAACTGGGAAACAGGTGAGGAGACAGCTGCCTCTATACGAAGTGCTTCATTATGAACTACCACTATATTCAACCCCATAAGGCTTGTTTGATGATAGAAACAAAATTACTGAAGGTCTAGTGCAGCTGAGATTTATTACCTTAAGCATATTAACTTTTAACATATAACTTTGGAAACCCAATGGTTCATCTGTGAACAAGTCTTTAGTATATTGATCAAAGGGTCCTTAACCTTTTAGACTGCTGTTTCATTGTTTGGCCTCAGATTTTATATGCTGTTATATTCTAGCAGGCAAAGAAATAAAACAACATTCTGCATAAAAGGGATAGTGTATGTTAATGCAAAAATTCAAGAAATCACTTTTCTACACACATTCAGTTAGGAATCCTAGAGATTATGTAATCACAATATCCAATCAAATCCATGACCCTATGAAATAACATTCATGTTATTGATTATAAAAATCTGATTGCATTTCTCGTTGGACAATCAGGAAATTAAAAATCCTTGTGTATCAATGGAAGGCTACAGGAGAATTAAAAACTAAAAGAACGGTCCCTATAGTTCTAATATCACAGATATTCCTAAATACTCTTAAATATACCTTTTGGGGATGGTTCTGTAAAGACCAACAATGCTGCCAAGGAGTAGTAGCACTTTTATAAAATGTGCTTATGTAAAAGTATATATGATATTATGTTAGAAACTTAAGGAAAAATGCAGCTAGTTTTCTTGTAGAGGCTTTTTTTACTCCAAGACCATTCAGGGATGGTGGGATTACCAGAGAAGCACATAAATAGGGGCTTGTTTGTGCAGACGCTTGCTTTTCACAATAATCTTCTAAAACAGCAATAGGTGACAGACCTTGAATGTGCACATTCGTCATTGCAATAATTTTGGAAATAGCTGATGTGGTAGAGTTGGACTGTACACTTGCTACTTAAAAATTAAGCTGCGATCCAGGAGGACCATCTGCTTAGGCAGGTTTCTCCTGTTTCTGCAAAGTCCCACAGACTTTTGTAAATTCAGAGAAGGCTTCAGGCTCTTCTTAGACGAATCTTTATGTGAATACTGGAGTTGGAATTGATACTTCACTACCTTATATCTTCTTAGAAATGTGCCTTTCTCAGGCCAAGAAGTTGGATGATAAAGCTCAATTTTATTAAAAGACTTCTTCATTGTTCTCTTTTTTATCAGATAAGTTTTCAACAGCAGCTTGAAGAGAGAGAGGTCAATGAGCATATGATAATACCATAACATTTCTTATCAGTGTTTATAAGAGATGTTGAGGCTGGGAATTGTTTACTTATCTAACGATGGTCTCAGGTGTCCCTATGTTCCATCAAAATACAGTATTATGAATTTATTTGGTAGTTCTGCCTTCCAAACAAAAGCAACAACAAGTAAATTGCTTGTCCTAATAAAAAGTCTAGTCATTAGGATTATCATATGGCTGAGGCAATGATCAGCTCTTTTAGTCCAGTGCACAAGAGATCAGTGCCTGTTTCACAAATTCCAAACCCCTTGTTAGTAGCTTAAGTCTAATAGACAAGATTGTTGGCAGCTTGAGTATAAGAGTCAAGGACAGAACAAATATAAACTCCTCTTCAACCTCAGAAGCACCCTTTTCTCTGATTAAGTCAGGATGAAAATTCAGCATGAGAAATCTTTGCATTCAGTGATGCTAACTCCCATCTTCATAACCAAATACTGCATGCAGCTGCTTCGTCTGCCTGGGAGCAGTTGAGGAATAGGTTTCTTGCCTCTGGAAAATCAGCTCTTCAGGTCTTTGAGAGGTGTTTTGCTTGTCTTGTTAGTCTCTATTGTGGTAACTTGAAAAAACAGAACTGATAATGAGGATGTGAGTGCAAGAGTTTTTCTTTTTTCTTTGCGAAAGTGTGGAGAACATAATTATCCTTGATTTTTACTGAAAATGGTCCTGTTTCTTGAATAAAAAATAATTTATCTTGAAATAGCTGAATAAGTCGGTGTATATAAATATATATATAAATATATGCATTTATAAAATGGCTAAAAAACTCTGGAAATCATAGAATCATGAAATTGTTTAGGTTGGAAATGATCTTTTAGACCATTGAGTCCAACTGCTAAATATTCTGCCTGAAGAAATTAAGCCTGTAGATAACATGTTGCCTTAAAAGAAGAAAGAACACCAATAAATGAAGTGGTAACTAGGAATGTCTACTGATGACCATGGTAGATTTCAGGAAATCAGAATGGTTTTACAGTTAAGACATATAAAAAAAGAAGATTATACAACTTCAAGAAAAGTTAATGAAAATTATAAGTAAAACTCATTATGTCTCTCATCTGTTCTCTTTCCTCACCTACCACATAAGACCATCAACAGGAAATCCACAAAGTCTGTGTAAGAACTGATTCTGAAGGAAAATATAACAGGATCAGGTAAGTGTTTCAGAGCCTAAAGAGAGGAAGACTTAGCTTATCTGTGCAAATGCAGACAGTTATTAAAAACGTAAGAATATCCAGTCATCATGAATGAAGCCATAGTTAATATGATACAGAAAACTTTAATTCATTTTACTTGAAACTGTAGGGAGTGAAAGGCAGAAAGACCTGCTCAAGCCTTTTTTTTCAAAGACATGTTAATTCTCAAGGGAGTTGGCAAGGTAATTCCAAAATTTTTACCTTGGATGTGTATTTAATTTGTGAGTTTTTAATGGAGATACAAAGAATTGATACAAAAAGTCAACAGCATCTTGAAACCAAACAAACATAGAAAGAACACTTAACTATGTAAGAAATTTAAAGGAAAATAGCAAAAAATAATACAAAGATGTGTATTAGAAATTGCAGCTGAAGGAAGAATACACACCTGTAGCAATGGGGAACAAAGACGACAGACCCCCTTGTATGTCCAAAGAAGATCCGTTTGCTGCCAAAAATTGCCCCCTCTTTATACCCTTTATCTCAACCGAACACAACCAAGCCGAAACCGAAGCCTAACAGAACTTAACAGCAGAAGGGCACCCATTGGCTGGCACAGCTGCAGTGCTGCGGTCCACGCGTCCTATCACCCAATCAACTTCCTGTTCATGTGCTGTCCACGCGTTCCTCCAGCCAATCACAATCTCACTTCCAACTTCCACTCATCGGCCTGTCACCCTTCAGCCAACCTCCACCCCTCTGGCCTGCAGCTGTGCCTTTCCCACAGGGCCTGCTGGGGAGCATAAACCTTGACCATTTTAACAGATATAACCCCATATTCCACACACACCCCCATACCAAACACGAAACAGGCAATGAACTTCAATGTGTAGTTGCTTGTTTCTAGTAGATATTACTGTTCTAGACTAAAGGTGACCAGGTTTTTCTTATTTCATCCAATATCAGTAAAACTCTCTCCCACACAGAATCATATAATTTAATCAGATTATTCTTATATACTTACTGTAATACTCAAACTCCTCTGGAGATCAGTTCCAGAGGTCTAGTTCCTGATAAATTCAGTACTAACCCAGATTCTGGATTAACACCATTAGGGAGGAGTCCAGCCTCTCTGTCTGTCTGATTTCTGAAGTGTGTCAAATGATTGAAGCACTAATATTATGATCAAGCTCTGAAGACTGAGGGAGGAGTATACTGTGCATAGTAGTTGCACTCCAGTATTTCAGAAGTGTAAATTAAAAAGAGGTTAAGTGTTCATGTAAGTGTTACTCTACAGTCATGCACAGTTTAGCAGCTTGTGTGTAACTGAACCGTGAGCTGTTCCAAGTGAGATGTGAATTACTTGGGAAGAACTAAGAAAAGATTGCTGAATCAAGAAAGACATAATATCTTCCTAGAGATGGCAGGAGGAACTGTTGTTCTTCAGGCTAAGAAACAGATACTGTTTCATGGGACTGTCTTTAGCTATAGTAAAACAACTGTAAAGTAGAAAGAACTTATTCTTAACGTTCATCTAGCATAAGAGAAGTAAGGTATTAAACAGTAATAAGAAAAATGAAAGTTGGAGATTGGAAGGGAAATACAGGTAGTGAGAGGCAAATGTTGGAATAGACTGCTTGGGGGGGCTACAGTACAGTTCACTGCTGGACCTGTTAAAGGACAGATTAGACAACATTTGTCAGAAAATATTTACCTACAATTGTTTTAGGATCTGCACATGAGATTCTTTTGCATGGTTCCACGAATGCTATCCATCCCCTTTTGCTAAGAAGAGTCCATAAATTTTTAGGCTAAAATAATGAAGAATACAGGTATTTCTACTCTCTGATTAAAACTGTTCATATTACCTCAAAGATTTATTATTATTGTTTGCATTGCTTACTATGACTTGTGTTTCATTTAGTATTTGTGTTACTCTGAAACTATATGATAGTCTTTCTTTTTAATGTGAACTAGGAGCTATGAAATATAACTTGGCAAACAAGCATTAGAGGATTTTAGAATTAACTTTGTAAAGGTTTCTGTAGCAAAAGCCAGAGATATCTGGTGGGAAGGAAGTAAAGGACTATAAAATTTTATACAAGGCTTTGTCTCCAAATTATCCCATCATTATCTCTCACCTTCCTTTGGAAAAGGAAAAGAATTTGGTACAATACCTAAAGATCTGAAGGACTATGTTATGGTGATACTTGCTACTTTTGGTTGCAGTCTAGAGTAGACTTTTCTTTCCTTTTTTTTTTTCTCTTNTTTTTTTTTTTTTTTTTTTTTTTTTTTTTTGCAGGAGGCAGGATGTTGAGAGAGGTGGGGCTCAAGGCTATGAAGAAAAGCAGCAGCACCTGTACGTAGTGAGGTAGAAGAATCATGAGAAAGTGCTGGATAGCCACAGTTGACCATGTTACCTTCTGTCACAGTTCTCCATAATATTAACTTCCATTTCAGTACACTTATGTATTAAAAGGTTGTGTGTGTCTATGTGTGTGGGGTGGTTGTGTGTTTCTGGGGTTGGGTTTTTTGGGTTTGGTTTTTTTTTTTTGGGGG
>VWZW01006289.1:4490003-4627503 GCA_013397115.1 Edolisoma coerulescens
GGCGTGTTTGGAGAGCAATAAGAATACTTGTTCCTAATTTTTATAAGGACAGTACCAGAACTACCCTATGTGTGAAAGCAAGGAAGTGTATAGACAGGCCATACTCTGTTGAGCTGAACAGAAGTAGTTGGTGTGGGCCATGACAGTAATTCATTTACATTCATCAGTCCTTCGTCTTCATTTTATAAGAGATGTGGTGAGTCAGACTGTACTGCAACATCCCATGTTTTCATTCTGAGTTAATGCTTGGTTTTCTAGCCTTACTGGGCTCCATACACATCAATCTGGAGTGTGGAGTTCTTCTGATATGGAATTTCTCCTACCAAACTGATAGGATTATTTCTTATACTATTGCAACCAGATTTTCCCTCCCTCTTGTTTTGTAGAGAAAGATCAAACTTGTAGCTTCTCGTTGGTGTTTTTTTCCCTAGACTTTTTTTTAAATTCAGATGAACCTTTATTCTCTACAGAAAGTTAAAATAGAATGAGAAAAAGCTTGTAAATATCATATTTACCTATAAAACAAGACAGAAATGTGCTTATCTACTTTATGACAAATTCAGCTTTATTTCACAGTATTTTTCAAAGGCCATGACTATGATTCATGACCTGATTATCAGCTGTAAAAGCTTTTATTAAATACCATCCCCATTCAACCATTCATCGTTTTCATATGAAAATAGTAAACAATGACTATTGCATGCATAACTCTTTGGTACTGTAAGGCAGGGGCTGAAATGTGTTGTCCTTCCAGTGATATTTCAGTTTAAACATGGCTGCACTGCAGTAATGTCACATCTCGTTTACACTGTGGACTTGGTGGTAGACAGGGATCATTACAGGGGGAGCAGTGAGAAAAATACATTACACACTAGTCATAACCATAAAAGAAACTAAAGAGAAAGAGACATACCAATGCACATGCAGCTTCTATAATAGAACAGAAGAATAGGATTGCACTGAGAAATGTACAAAGGCAGTTAAGTTTAGAGGAGAGTTACCACTGCGCTAAACTGCCAAGCCTGAGTCAAATGATATTACTTCTGACACCTCTGGCTACAATACATTGCTTTTGGATTCAGTTTCTCTACCTTTTTTTTTTTTGGTTGTTGCAGTAAAGGCAATTCCCTGGTGCTTTGATTGTTGAGATTATCCTGTTTTATGTAGCTTTCCCTCTCTCTTCCTCTCTGTCCTCAATTCTGTGCTAGCATTATGGGTGGGAGTTAAGATTAGGCAGACTGCTGTAACGTAGTCTATTTTTTAAAGTCAGTAATTGGTTTAGATAGACAGTCAAAAGCAAATGGAGCCCTGTACTATTGGCTTTTTTATTTTTTTGTAAAGATAAAAATTTTTAATAAAGGACATTGACATATAGAAAAACTAAGTTCAGTAGACATATCATTTTTATGTGCCTATATCACAGAATCACATAATCAATTAAGTTGAAAAAAACCCTCTGAGATCATCAAGTCCAAGCCATGACTGAACACCACCATGTTAACTAGACCATGGCACTAAGTGCCAAGTCCAGTCTTTCCGTAATCCCTTGGGCAGCCCATTGCCATGTCTAATCACTCTTGTGAAGAAATCATTTTAATGTCTAACCTAAACTTCCCCTGGTGCAGTTTAAGACTATGTTCTTTCATCCTGTTGCTGGTTGCCTAGGAGAGGAGGCTACAGCCTCCTGTAAACCTGGCTACAGCCTCCTTTCAGGTGGTTGTAGAGAGCAGTAAGGTCTCTCCTGAGCCTCCTTTTCTCCAGGCTAAACAACCCCAGCTCCCTCAGCTGCTCCTCACGGACTTGTGCTCCAGACCATTCACCAGGTTCATTTCCCTTCTGTAGACCTTTCTGAGCACCTCAGTGTCCTTCCTGAATTGAGGGGCCCAGAACTGGACACAGTTCTTGAGGTGTGGCCTCACCAGTGCCAAGTACAGGAGAAGAATCATCTCTCTAGTCCTGCTGGCCACACTATTCCTGATACAGGCCAGGATTCCTTGGGCACACTGCTGGCTCATGTTCAGCCACTGTCAACCAGAAACCCCCAGGTCCTTTCCTGATGAGCCACTTTCCAACCACTGTTCCCTCAGCCTGTAATGCTGCAGGGCGGTTTTATGGCCACAGTGTAGGACCTGGTACTTGGTTGAACCTCATGTCAGTGGTCTCAGCCCACCTACCCAGCCTGTTCAAGTCCCTCTGTAGGGCCTTCCTAAACTCCAGCAGATTGACACTCTGACCCAACTTAGTTTCATCTGCAAATTTGCTATTGCTGGCCTCAATCCTTCATCCAGATCATCAATAAAGATATTAAGCAAGACTGGGCCCAACCCTGCTCCCTGGGGGACACCACCAGTGACTGGCTCCAATTGAATGCAGCACTATTCCCCACCACTCTCTGGGCGTGGCCATCCAGCCAGTTCCTAACCCAGCAAAGGTCCCACCTGTCCAAGCCATGGGCTGCCAGCTTTTCCAGGGGAGTGCTGTGGGAGATGGTGTGGGAGAAGGCTTTGCTGAAGTCCAGGCAGACACATCCACAGCCTTTCCCACATCCACCAGGTGGGTCACCCGGTCATAAAAGCAGATCAGGTCAGACAGGACCTGCCTTTCCTGAACCTGTGCTGTCTGGGCCTGATCCTTTGGTTGTCCTGTACGTGCTGTCTGATCACACTCAAGGGGATCTGTTCCATAACTGTGCTGGGCACCAAGGTCATCTTAAAAGTAGTGCATTCTAACTCTCATTGATTGTGATTTTGCTAATGGTCACGGTACACAACAAATTCCAGAAGAAATTTACTCCTCTTATTGTTTACAATAATCTGTGTTTTTATGCCATCCTCGTTCTTATCCTTTAGCATAAGCAGTTCTTCTTCCTCCTTTATTTATTACAAGCATTTATTTGCTCTTTATTGAAAGTCATTGTGCTATCCTATTTTTGGTAGACCTAATAAACTGAACTCCAGTGTATTGGACAATGGATCAAGAAGCCTAGCTCTCCTCTGCATAGTGCTCTTGTTTTCAAACAGGACAATGTGTACATAGAACAGAGTTAGAAGACTAGTCCCAGAGTGTAAATAATTGAGTTTATAAGCATCTTTATTTTCATCTTGATTATGTTTTCTCCTAGTTTGATAAAGTTAACAAAATACATTCTGTGTCAATTTTGGGTTTCATTGTTTGTTTTGGGACGCATAGATTATCCCCTCAAGCAATATTCGAGCCCAACAATCTTCACTGATGTTTGTTCTGTAAATGATCTGTAGTACACACGATCAGTGAAACAGTCTTGACAAGTTTGATTACTCAGAATCAATTTATATGGTGCTTATGCTGTTACAAAATATCAGCAGTTTTCTGGAATAATGGACCTGTAGGGGCAAGTAGTGAATAAAACTAAAAGGACAAATAAAGTATGTACTGAGATAGACACATGTTTGTTAGTCACAGCCTCTTCCTGCCTTTAACTCACTTTCTGAAAACTTGTTGAATGGTTGTTCCTTTCTCCTTTCCTCAGCTTTCATTTTTACCCTCCCATCTACAATACCCCTTACATGTTTTTGAATATATATCCCTTCAGTTAGATTTTTCTTGTATCTGCCTTGACAGATTTTCAGTACGGCATCCTCCAAACTGTGTCTTCATGTAATACTACAAAGGGTAAGGAAAAATTTTATACACATACACACACACACACACACACAAACACACACATATAAATATATATATAATTTTTTTTTTTAAATTTCGCAGGAGAGGATGGCCAAGCCTTAGGGCAGAGCCACCAAAGTCCTCTAGACCAGAATGTCTGAGCAGCTGTTAACACAGAATTGAAGTGCCTAACTTCATGAGAACAACTTGGAAAATCAGCCTTATAGTTAATGTGCCATTTCTTTGCATTGTTTGCATTTCTCATCCCCACTAACTTGGCAACATTGGCCTAATATTATTCAGTTACTCTCTTCCTCCCATTCCTAGACCAAGGAGGGTATCTTTCCTTTCTAGTACTGCGATACATAGAACAGGATTCTAAAGATAGATATCACAACCACACTTTCATCTGTTTTCAAAAGGGTAAGGATTATGCCCAAAAAATGCATTTTGGTTCCAATAGGCATCAATAATCAGCTATTCCTTTGTTAACTTTTACAAGCTTGTTTGGACATCTCACATTATAAACTTCAGACTATGAGGTTCTCTGTACCCCATTTATTACAGAGTACCTGTAGCACTTAAATCAACACTGTGAGTCCTCCTTTTGGATCAGGCAACGTGTGTTTGTTAGAAGTCCATAATAGGAAACCTTTGCTAGTACTCTCTTCTGGTTCTGCTGGGAAAGGAGCAGCCTGCATGATGCTGTGTTTCGAATTTGTGACTGAAACAGTGGCTGACCCAACTAACCAAAGAGATGCCCCATACCACAGGATTTTATGCTCAGCAATAAAAATGAGGTGGGGAGTAATCTGGTGCTGTGAGTTGGTGGGTGATTTTCTTAGTGGTTTTTATTTTGTTTTGGTTTTCCTTCATGTATTCAACTTTATCTTGAACAATGAGTTTCTCTTGCCTTTGCCCTTCTGATTCTTTCCCCCACCTTCCTGCGAGTGTATGACTGAGTGGTTGGCGGGGGGTGGGTGGGTTTAGCTACTGGCCAGGATCAAGCCTCTGCATAACCCTACCTGTGAAGGTGAACTGTCACCAATATATCACATTTCATGTCTTCCTGGTTAAAATGTGACATAGATCCAGGACATGAAAAGGGTGGCCTTGTGTCTAAAGTATAACTTTCAATCAATGAGTTACGCTTAAGTGAAGACCCTGGACATTCAGAATATATAAGGGTTGGGGAAAATACTCAACCTTCTAACTTGCTATCAGTTCTTGTAGTGCAGGGTTGCAGCATGTTCCCCTTTAGCTACGAAGTCACTCACTGGTGTAGAAGATAATCAAAGGAATATACGGAGTTGTGCATCTAATTTTAATTATGAATGTGTTCAGCTTGGGATGGACTACTACAATGGCGATAGGCCTTCCAGAAATCAGGAAGAAGAAAAGTAGTTTAGCAAGCCTATTTTATTTCCTGAAACATACACAATATGCTGACAATTCTGTTATTATTAGTAGTATGAGTCTTGAAGTATTGATGTTTTTCATTGACAGTCCCAAGTGCTGGCAAACAAAAAAAAAAAAAATCAGAATCTTAGGTTATCCTACTTAAAATATTAACACGTATTTGTTATGTTAGGTGATTTCACCCCTTTCCAGTGTGCATCCATCCATACCTCACAGGGGAAAATTTTTAGTTTTTACTACTGACATTCTCTTCTATATTTCAAGTTCATGGTCCGACTCCATAGAGTTATAAAGATAATTTAAAAACCCAAACCTCCTAAATTTTCTCACTTATGGCACTTTTAAAATGCTTATGCAAGTATTTTAATATGGCACGTAATTATGGCACATTACTGTTGTCAAAAGTAAAGTGCCTCTTGATAGTCTTCGGGATCTGAAGAGAAAATTGAGCAATAGCCTTAAATGTAAGAGTGGCTAACAAATTTACCCTATTTTGGACTAATTTAGGATGTCATTCTTTATCGTTGAAACAAGTGGAAGTCTTTTCTAGTTCACCTGTCAACAGCTATGGGTGTACAAGTCCCAGGGTGCTCTTTGCTCTGCACAAAATCTGGGGAAGTTTCTTCCACCATCAGTTTAACTCTCTAACTTGTCTTCCTCTGTGTCTGCAGAGAAGGCCAGGATTTAGCCTTGATATTGTAGAAAACCTTGTATAGGATTAAGAGAGTGGACACCTGGTTGTATTACTCAGTGCAGTGCTGATGGCTGTATTCTCAAGCATTCTGTGTGCTCTAGCCGACTTTGACACCTTTGGGTAGCTGGAAGGGTTTTTTAACATCATACAAATTAATCCAGCCTGGGGCTGGATTAGCTGTAATGGACAGCATATAAAGATTTTCAGGCACACAGCCATCCACACCTTGACAGGCTTGCTGCACTTCCAATAATTTATTAAATCTTTGACGAACTTTAAAAGAGACTGTCAAGATGTTTCATCATTTTTTCTTCTTATGCCATTTTTAGTAAATTTATTGCACATGAAAAAAATACATCCCTAGGCATAGCCCAGGAGCACTAGGACAAGTTTCCTCACTCTTCTGCCAACATGTTTCTGTCGTGCCCTGGAGGTAGCACCTGGTTTGGGAGGATAGTTCTCTTCTTCATTTCCTTGGCCTCTCAGCTGACAGTATTAAACAGCTAATTAGTGAATAGTGATTTTTTTTTCTTATGCAGAGGATTTTTACTTCAAAAATTTTGTCTTACAATTATTTATAATAGTCCTTAGTATCTTACAACTGAAACTGCCTTTTTTCTTACCAGTTCTTCACGTGCACATTCCACTTTATGAGTATAGTGCCATGTTCATAAGTTTAATGCTCCTAGCAGAAGGAGGGCAATGTTGTCTGTTTTAAAGAAAAAAACATTTGGAGTATTTGGGAACAAAAAGAGATCTAAAAAATTATACACATGGATGAAAAGAGCAACACAGCTGAGTTTACTGTACCATTCCTAACAACATCTCTTTTTACTTCTAAACCGTGACTAGCTCCTGAGCATGTTCTCTTTCCCTGTGTACTTGAGGGTATTTTGCTAACAGAAATAAGAGCTGTTGCTGCTTGCAAAGCATTATTAACTTTGCTGACTTTGTAACCTTAGAACAAGCCCATGGTCTGATGCTATTACAGGGGAGAAGCTTTGAGTTTCTTATTTAGCTTTTATTGTCTTTACCCAGAAAAGGGCTGAAAAATGGAATGATGGTAAAAAGTTCCAGTCCTTCATTTGCAGCCTCCTGCTATTTTAGTTGAAAGGAAAACAGAATTCCTCACGGCTCTTTTTTTTTGGGAAACCTGCAAATTTACTTCTACCCTTAGCAAAGTCAGAGATTTTGGCTATTAATAATTTAAGGCCATTAAGATTTGTTAATGGGATTTTAATATCTAAATCATCTGTCTGTTTCCATTCATCTAGACTTTTATTGGTTTTGGTGAAGAAATAGAGTCCAAACAATATAACTTCATTGTTGAGAAAAGTAAAAAAAACCTATAATTATCATAAAATATTTTATACAAAGCACTGAAAGTGTAGAGAGGAGTGGGAAGTTATAAAACAGTTAATGTATTTATGTATCTTCTGCTGTGTACACATAAAAAAGAGAGCACATGCTTTCCCCTAATGTTCACATAATGCCTGGAGGCTGGAAAGCAAAAGAAGGGAGATAAATGAAGAGGGAAGGAAGAATGCAAATTGGCTACAAGGCAGGTTGGTGGTTCATGATCCTTGCTTTGACTTTGATCTATTCTCATTAATGAGCAATTTTGCGAAGCTGCAAGGCATTCTCTGGTTGCAGGATAAATTCAGCTTAGGTTGCCCATGCAGGTGTGCATGACACAAGAAGCCTTCCAGAATGTATGCATTCTTCCAAAAATGTATTCATAATTTCATTTTAATAACTTATACTGTTGTGGTTGAACATCACTTCAAGACATGAAGTGTCAGATGTTAATGTAATAGTTTTGAAATGTACTGCTTGAATCAAAGGGGAGGAGATAGTCCTGAATGCAGTCCAGTGTGAAATGAATAACTTCGCTGAGATGATGTAAACTACTTCCTGTTTATGATTACAGCTAATAAAGTCATAAGCAGCTGGTATCACCATAATTCCTACAAGAATTTTGATCCCATTTGAGGGTGAGTTATGTTACATATACAGTACTCATTAGCTGTCTGTAGTCTTCCTCTTACCTGGAAGAAAGTCTTACCAAAATCAGTTCCTCAAGTTGTTTAGTATTTTGTTGAGTAAAGCGCTGGACAGACCTTTGCTAGAAAGTGGAAAATATCTCTTACTCTCTGCCCCCTAACCCTAAACAAAGTTATCTCCTTCAAGACATTAATTCTGAATAAGCAAGAAGTAGCCTGCATGCTTGTGAGATGGCCAGGGAAAACTGAGAGAACTAATCTTTTTTATGGCCTGTAAGATTGGCAAAAGACTGGAATCTGTGCAAAAAATTTATCTGATTCAAGCAGAGGTGTAAGAGGTAGGTATCAGCATTTGCATCTATAAATTTGACAGAGGAATACAGGAGTGACTAAGTGCAGGAATGGAATTGTCTGATGTTTGCTTGGGGTTTTTTGTTCACACAAATTAGCATAGTTAAATATTGAATTAATAAAAACATGTATGCCAAAAAAGACTCCTTGTCAAAATTTCCTACACACAATCCAACATCTAAAAGCAAACAAAGGCACAAATCCCACAAAAACAACTGTTTTCATTGTACAGATCTGTTTTTCTCAGGTGTTCAGTACACTGTAAAAGAAAAGAAATTTTAAAAAAAGATGTTATCATTTAAAATTTTTAAGATGTTTTGTAATACAAAACTAAAGAAAAGATGTGTGATTGTGAAATACCATCTCTGGTTGCAGTTCTAATCCTGCCCTTTCTTTGCTTTCTAGTACTTGAACTTAAAATTATACCGATTTTTTAAAACTGTTTTTCATGCATACATACATAGTACTAGTACATCTGCTTTCACCCTTTGAAACTTGGCATTTCTAAAATGTGTTTTGTTTTCTTGAGATTTGTACTGCACGCTCTTTATAGACTGTCTTGCAGCTTTCTCTTAATCATCTGCAGTTAACTAACTAGCTGGACAGATCAAACTAACATTTTTTATCAGATTGCTTCTTTTATTTTTTCCAGAATTACATAATTTAAGCTGATTCTATATTAATTATATTTTTCTTTATGCATCAGTATAAAGCAAGTTAATCTGCATTTACCTCCTAAAATAGGGTTTTCCTAGTAAGTAAATGAGTGGGAAGTATTTTTGAATTCATGATGTTGTAGCTAAATAAACTTTTTTTTTCATTTATTCACTGATCCTTTCAAAGTAACCAAATGGATAGGAAGAAAGTGAGAAACTGATGTTTATGCTGGGCTATTATACATACCTTAATTCTACAGAAAGCTAACAATCTTAACTATTTAAAGTATTTAATTTAGGTTTCACAGCTACAGGGAGACTATTGGGAAAACACAACCAGCTAAGTGACAAAGATGTAAACTGCATTATTACAAAACTTTAAAGCCACGGTATATGGCTTTACTAATGAAGGAGCTTCTAAAATGCAGCTGTTGATGAAATTGATGAAATTTCTTGATGAAATTGAGCTGTAATGCTCATTTGAATAGAGCACTTAATTGGTGACTGGGGCTGCTGGAATATCAAACTGGAGCCTGGAGTACTAAACCCTGTTTCTTTCACAGCAAGTAGGAACTGTTGAAAAAGGCCACTGAAATGATACACTTTGCACTCCACAATAATTGATGGAGTGTGGAAAACCTTTAAACATTAGCTGATCACTTATGACCTAGATAGTGAGAGACCTGCATTTGGAAACAATTTTAAAGGAGATCTGCAGATTTTCTAAACAAAGGGGTTGGAAAGAAAAGGCAAGTGAATTATAAGGCAGTCTCCTCGCAGTCAGGAATGCACGCTATAATCTAGAAAGGTAGGGCTTGAGCTTTGAAGTGTATCTTCCAGACTCAGGTGACAGAGGAGGAAAGCCATAAAAGCTGTAGGTCCAGTCCTGCTGCTACTCAAGTGAACAGCAGAACTGGTGTTTACACTTGCTGTTTTTTGGTCCCTGCTCCTAACGCCACCTGCTAGCAGGTCCGTGAATTGTACCAGGCAAGGACAGATGGTCCTCCAGAGGACTGACTCTGATTCTAATGTCAGCAAGAAGAATCACAGAGGTACACACAACTGGATATTTTGGAAGAGGAAGACAGTATATGAATCTGTGAATTAATATGGAACTACCCAAGACAGGTGGTGAGGCCAACAGCGTGTTGATACATGGGAAGTGATATGCATGTTTTCTAGGACGAGAGCCTGAGGGTATTTGAGAAGAGTAAGAAGAAACATCATACCAGATTTACTCAGCAGCTAAGGGTATTAGTCTTAAGCTTGAATGCCATACAGTTAATATAGATCTTTCCTTCTTTATCTGTCTTGAATTTATTAATATAAACTATTTTATATATGTAACGCATATTAGTTCCCCAAACCTCAGTAAGATAATGATTAATTACTGATTTTTCCCTTTTTTTCTTCACCTTTATTGCTAAAATATTAAAACAATGAGTTTTCCAGGATGTTTGAATGAATCTGTCAACAAAAAGAAGTAAAGAACAAATTGAAGTTATGTCTTAATATAAAAATCATCAGACTAAGCACCACAATTGTAGGATGTGTTTCTTTTAAAAAAAAAAAAAAAAAGTTATTTGTTAGTGTATCTCTTCCTAAACAGATTATAATTACTCTTCTGATCTATTTATATTGTATTTAGAGAATCTCACAGAACCAAATAGTTATACACTCTTATTGTGCCATAGATGTATTGCTGTTATTAATCTTCATAACTTTAAATGCTTCTCTATGAAGGATATAGATAATGCCTATCAGGAAAGATTGACACACATCATAATCTGTCTTACAGTTAACATAAAATTATATTAATATTTGTATAATATTGAATCATAAATTAACTATTCTGACCACTTTAATGACCTGTGTGGGATAGAATTTCATTTTGGTGAAGCAGTATGGGTTTAGGGGCCTAAAGGTCTGTCAGAGTCAGGAAACCAGTGGGGATCAGAAAACCAGGACTCTTCCTAATGGTGGTGGTAGTCTGTGGTGACACCTCAAAGTAACTTAGTTCAGGCACACACTGGCCTAGTTTCTGAGCCCTTTTAGGTCTCTTTAGGTTCCCACTGAAAGTATCTTTATTCAGTTAAAGATGAGCAAATATCAAATGCATGGGATGACTGTATTTGGCCAAGTCCCAGAGGATGGTTTTTCAGTAAATTACAAGTTAAGAAATATGAGAAATTACTTCACCTATTTAAGACAAAAGATTGAAATCTCTTTGAGTTTTCATTCAATTTTAAATTTTGTGAGTGTCCATCCTCAGATAAAATGAAAGGCGTGTTTGGATTTTAAGGATGCTTCACCAGGTAATGAATTCTTCCAGCTTTTTGGCCACCTAGATTTGTGAGAAACAATGATTGTGCAATAAGTTATCAGCTTACTATTTTTCCATTCATAAGTAGTAAAATTTTAAGGTATCTTTAGCTGTCTTTTCTTGTTCAGTAGAAGTTAGGAAATGCCATAATATTTCCTCCAGATGTCCCTTACGAATCTTTATTAAACTTAGGTTGTGTTTGACACATTGGACATGGAGAGCATAGGATAGCTCACAAACAGAAAGATAAATAGACCAATATGTCAGGGGTTTGCGGTTTCATTCTTTTAATGCAATGTGGTGTGAATCCCCAAGTTTCATTGCCCAAATACAGTTTTTCCACAATTTTGAGATCAAAAGTATATATTTTTTTCGTGTGGATGAGGGGAGAAATGCCTTTTATTTGATAAACAGAACAAATGGGAAGGCTCACTAAGACTGCTTGAATTCTTTTTCTGCAGCTTCTTTTTCTTTTAAAATATATCTACCTGATGCAATATTTTCTGTCTGTAGAGCAGCATCTTACCCTTGGTATGTGCTTACATCTCTGAAGGATTGCACTTAAGCATTCCTGTTAAATGCTTTAGTAACCAGTTACTTTAAATGCTATCGGATTTGAACAACAATGTGAATATTTGCTTTCAGTAGTGGGTAGAAGCTACTTTTAGAGATTTATTTTTTGCTGATTTATAACAAGGTATATGAAGCTTGTAGTTGTTTTTTGTGTGCATGTTTATGCGCATGTTTGAGTGCACTTGCATCCTGAAGGTTTGTTTAGGTTCTCCTAGTCCTTAATGAAAAAATCTGCAATTAATTGATCAGTACCTAAAAACCCCCGGATGTAGTGGATAGAATAAACGTGCACTACATTGTATTTTTTAAAATGACTTTTTTTTTTCCCACTGACTTAGGAGGCATATGCACAAAATACCCCCATGGTTGTTTACAACCTTAATTACTATACATTTTTTGTGACAAAAAGTATTATTATATTCATAATAAACCAAACCCCAAACATTTTTAAAAATAATTCTTAGACTTGTAATTTACTCCCAGGTTTCTGTATGTCAATTTACTCGAATGAAGTACAGTTATTTCAAGTAGGGCAAAAAGTAATAATGCCAGTTTTACAAAAGAGAAAACTGAAGGCCAGGTTACACTTCCCCCATTCCTCTGGCCCCAGCAGAAAATAAGAGGAAGCATGATTCTTCCTTACCACTCACAAATAGAGGCAACACCCTCTCCCCAAAGCTTGATATTTACCTTCCAATATTAGATATTGGTGACAAAGTATTGCTATAGACTTTTACTTTACAAGGTTTACTTTATTAAATATGATGCTTCTTACTGGTTCCCAATATTTTCATGTGTTTATACAGTGCTTTAAAAATGATTTGGAAAGTTAAAAGTACTTAACTTCTTAGCTAATTTTAATATAATTAAATTTATAGACCTGATTGATAACTGATTTTTAATAAAACATACTTAGAAAAATTCTCTAACTCAATAAAAAAGTGTTTTTCATCATGACTACCAATATTACAAATGTTTCTGTTTTTTTCAATTAGTAATGATTTGTTTGTTTGTTTGTTTTTAACATCTCCTCTTACTGGTTTCACTTTGTATTTCAGTTCACAGTTTTCCCAAATGAGTGAAAAGTAGCTTTTATATTTTTGTCTTTGCTTGCTCATTGATTAGGTTGAGACTTATTTCTAAACAAAAAGGAATGCTTGCTGGAAACTTTCATGGAAAAAAAAAGGTGCAGGCTTTCACATGTACTATTTTTGCATGTATTATACAGATGGTTTTGAACATGTCCTTACATTCATCACATGAGCTGATTTAGGGTTTGTGCTGAATAGGCATCTTTTGGTGTTTCAGCTAAGTATAATTGAACCTGTACCAAAGACAAAGTGCTGCATGCAGGGTTTGCATACAGTACAGCAGTTTATACAATCTGGCTTTATAAAGATTGATCTGATAAGAATACAGGAAAATATGACTCAACTTTCATTCCATCTCAGATAGAGAGAAATGTGGAAAGTTTAATGCTGAACTGTGAAAAGATTCAGTAAGTCACCACAAATCACTTCTACTAAGCCAAAACTGGGTAATTTACACAGCACTTTGTGATCTTCAAACAATTTGCAGTGTGCAATTATTCATGCCACAACATGGGGCCACAGCGTCCAAGCTGCCTGTTTGTTCTACGGCTGAAGCAGAGGTGTTTGAAAACTGCAAGAGCCTACCAAAGGCCCAGAGATCATGGCTAATGTGACACCCCCAGGCCTAATCTTCTTAGAGCACTGGGATAAAATAAGTATCCATTACAAAATCAGCCTTCATCCTGCCCCCTTCTGTGCTCTGCCACTCTGATAGCCAACACGAAGACAATTGCATGATTCTGGGCTTAATCAGGTATTAGGAGCTAATGCAGTACGAGAAGAGGCTAATCTCCATATTTACTCCATCTGTACTTACGGACCTGACTTGCCTGCCCCCGATAGATCAAAAGGAACTGGAAAAAACCAGATTAGAGATGAAGAAAGGAGAAAGAGGTCCAAGAAGTGTAAGAGGCAAAATTCTCTGCTTTCCTCAGTTGTGTATATGTGTATTAAAGCCATGTGGTCTAATCCCATGGAAATACTTTCCATTGTATTTCTTTTTCTTCTTGTCCCTACCCCCACCCTCTGTCTCCATCTTTAAATATGGAAATTGCCATTGCAGTTAAAATTATTGATAAGTGTACCATGCCATTTCAAAGGATCAACATTTACGTAATTAAATACATTTTTTTTTTTAATATGGATTTTGTAGAGTTCAGTTTATTATGGCATTTATTTATGACTGACATATGTGTAGAACTCTCTTCTGGGTCCATTTTGAAATCAGATGAAAATCTCATAGCTAGGCAGAACTCATTAATTCCAGGCCTTTGTAAGTGCTCTTTGTAAGTACTACATAGACAATGTACCCTTCTGTGACCTTAAGTTAAAATGAGTGTGAGAAAAGAAAAGGGAAGAAAAAAGTCTCTGTAAAATTAGGTATTTTCCTTTTAGTCACTCAGAAGTAACTGGTTATCTTCTTTCTGCATCTTATCATCTACAATATCTTGGCATTCTCTTCTGAGGCTTTTGCTACAAGCAGATACTTATGATTCCAGAAACGTGGACAGATGGGTAAGGAAAAGAGAGCAAAGGAAATTCACACACTCACCACTGCTGGCAGTCACCTGCTGTTTATAAACAGTGACATGTGGCCACCAATAATGACCTTCAAGCTAGGAAATGCATGTACTAAACTAACTCAAAGGCTCTGGTCACCTTGGGTTGGTGATGAACAAGTTTTATGAAGGCGGGATGCATTCCTTAGCAAGGGTGGAAGAAGCCTGTACTCAAAAGAGTGCTCAAGAAAGCTGAGGACATTTCAAAGGGTGCACCGTCGTCCTTTTTGGAAAGCTGACAGACTCACTATTTTTTTGACTCCTTACAAACCCCAAGTGGTGCCAGAAGAGAGCTGTGTTGCTGCCGATTTTTGGCAATAGAGCTCACCTCATTAGAGTGGATTAAGTCATGATGCTGAGAAGGATAAAAGGTGAAAAGCAAAAACAGTGGATGGCGAACACAGAAAGCTCAGAGTGTCATTTGTATGCTGACGCTATTATTGACTAGAGCCCATGTGGTTCACACTTTTCAATTACCGTCTGCTAGAAAGGTGGCCCGTAATTGCAAAGGCTGATGCCAGTGCACCAAATGTCAAGGGAGCCTCCCTAACCCTCATCACCTTTTCTTGATGCTTGACTTGAGGATGTTCAAAGGCAAAAAGCCACAGCCTGCAGATCTCCCTGAGGAAGAAAAAGATGCCATTTAAAAAAAAAAAAAAAAAAGAAAAAAAGAAAAAACCCCAACAACTCAACCTCCCTCATTTAAAAACCTAGAGTTAAATTCATTATCCTGTGACCTTATCCTTTACCCTCTGTTTAGCTAGGACATCCACTGGCATTAGTGAGAATTATACCGTGAAGATGCAGGGCAGGATTGAATTTTTTAGTTTTGTGGTGCTGAAGTTGCCCAGGTGCTTAACAGCACAGAAGTGACAGTGATTGCCAGAGATGCTCTTTCACAGGATTTTTAAAACATGGAAAATGGCCAAACTTAGTTTTCCTCTAAACTCCAACAGATATTCTCACTAACAGCAGTGTCACTCTTAACTGAGATGCATTACTTCAGCTGGTATTATGCCATCCCTGCAGGTCCTAGAATAGCCTGTGCACTTTCACCCCCATTTATTTAAAAGCTCAAGTGCACTTTTTTGTACATCTTTATTTCATTATGCATTATTTTTTCACAGCACAACAGTAGTTATTGAATGAAAACAATGAACTGTAGATAAAATATTTGACTCAAACATCCTCAGCAAACTCAGAGTAGATCCAAAAATTCAGATTATTTTTTCTATCATTAAAAATCTAGTGAATTTTACTGATGAGTATCACCTTTTTTTGGTTATTTGAAACATTATTTTGGTAATTGCATTTATTATCAGCAATAAATGCTGGAAAATTATATACTGTATACTGTATTAGAAATTTATATAACACTCGTAAGGTCAATTTTTACCAAAAGTTAATTCCTCTGTTTATAAAAAAAAACTTTTCCTGTGCTTCTGTTTCAAATTCTTCAAAATACAATCCTAATAGACATATTTTTTATATTGAGACTTTTTATCATAGGAAATATTTTTCTTTATTTTTTAAAGAGTTACTGATATAATTGGCCCAAATCCCTGAATCAGAAGAGAATTTAAGAGTTTAATATGTGAGTATTAGTATCTGTTTTTTTAAAAAGTGAGATACTTTGCCTTTGTCATGGAAGAAAAAACGAGAATACCGCATTAGTGATTATTAGGTTGATTCAGTGCTCAGTCATCAATCTAAAGTAATCTTCTAATATTTTTTCCTCAAATTCATCAATAAAATTCTGCTGGAAGAATACTTTGTTGACCAAGTGTCATACTGAGATGTCTTAGATCCCAATTTCAAATCTCAGAGACACAAAATCAGTTTTCACTTCCAGTGAAAGAGGAAACAAAGTTGATTCAGGTCTTACCTGATGAAGTTTTCAGCAGCTAAAATAACACAGTTTTGTTAAATTGAAATTAAATTGCATGGAAATTTTCATTGAGTTGTGTGACCAGTTGGAATTTTAATGTATTTTCTGTTTGTAAATTGAAGATAGTTTGTAATAATTTCTAAGAGCATAATTCTATCACTATCAGAGAGGACAGCAGACAAAATTTTCCCACCAAATTTTGTGTAACCTATGTTGCTGCACCTGTTGTCACAAGTGACTTTATTTTTGAGCTTTAAAACAAATTTAGTTCTGCTCAAATGAAGAAGTTTTACTTAAGCATAGTATTAGTATTGCTTTTTAGTTTGCAATATCAGCTGCACCTCGTACGTAAATTTACAATTTTTTTAATGATCAAAAAGGTTTAAATCTGTTCATCCAGCCTTGAAGACTTCCATTTAGCAGTGAGCTTGCTTGAAAATACTTTGTTTTAATTTCCTTCAAAAAGGAAAAAATATTTTTAAACATAAAACTTCACTGAAGAACTTCCTGTGAATCAGATTGCACTGTCAGAATTTTTTGCCACTTTGTTTTTTCTTATTATTTTTTCGCAGAACTTAACTGTTCAATATTTTGAGGAAATCAGAAGATCTTAGAGTCAAACTACTTGCCTGACTTTCTCAGACTTTGACCCCTACTCTCAAGTCAGTTCACGTCAAAGTTAACATCTGCTTTTTTCTCTCTGAGTAAAAGTTTTGATCCATCTGTCTCCTCTCCTTGCTCCTTTACAGTAACATCTCTGCAAATGGGCTAGAAATATGAAACAGTTCTACATCTCTTATTTATGAGCAAATTGTGAGTGAATGCCTTATAAAATGCATCACGGTAATATAGTTTTGGAATACAGGCACTTTGAATTCACCAGTGATGATGCTGTGATCAGATGGTAGGCTGAACTTTTTTGAGTCAACTTTCAGAGAAAAAAAGTTCTGGGCAAGACAAGGGAAAAACATGAGAAATTTTATGTTCTCCCTTGGATATTTGGTGGACAATATTAAAAAGTACATTCAAGTTAAACTACACTGTGAAGTGGAACCCAGACATAAGGTGGAAGATGAGAAGTGTCCTACTCTATTCTTACATGATTCACATTGGCAGATGTAGCAGGTCCACGTGCTAAGAAGTTTCCATAAGAAAGAGCTGAGAGGAAGCACGTAAAACTTAGGCAACTATTCAAAATTGGGACAGTATTCAAAACTATGAGTCTTGTCATCAAAATTTTACTGTCTTCCTCAGGAAAGAAAATAATCTGGATACCAGCTCAGAATCTGGGTGCTCAGCTAAAGATAAAAATTTTTTTTGATTTGTATTTTGTGTCAGTCTGCATATTAAAATCCCATAATCGTTGTTTCATTTCCATCTTTAAGTCTATCCAAGCTCAAATAAGTGAATCTCTAATATTAGGCATTTTTCTTGATAAGGAAACTAATGGAAAGATTGTCCTGAAAGAGTAAGTGTCAAATGGCTTTTATTTATTTATTTATTTATTTTCCAACAAGACTATTGTTTAAAATTTGTCTCTGAATAATTTTTGTGATTAACTCTTGGTCTGCCTGTGACAAATAAAACCAAATTTTGCTCTGAAGGTGGGCTTGATTGAACATACATATTATATTTATCCTTAAATGGATGACTATGCTCGCTAGGATACGACGTTAGTTTTCTTATATACAGATTAAAAAAATACTCCTAATTTAGGTTGGAAAACTGTCACTGCTCTGAGTATTAAAACCAATGAATGACTGTGAAGACACATAAGAAAAACAGTGAAAGTTCAGCTTAACTTAAAAGAGTTCATTTAAAGTAAGTCCAGTTGCTCTTTTTAAAGCAAAATTTCCTAGACTTACTTGAAGCACTGTTTTTTCTTCTTTACACAATCAATTAGCCTAATTGCTTGCTCTTTTCACTTTTTTCCTCTGTAAATTCTAGATTTTAGGTGCCATGAAATTTGATACTGAATCCAAGCTTTTTTACCAAATGATTTTGACTATTGGAGATGCTGTCTGCATTCAGGGGCTACCGAATGCCAAGAGACAAATGCAAATTCAGAATTTCTAAGTCTGGAGTGTTCAGAAGTTGCAGGGAGTTGTGTCCCCCTGTAGTCTGGAAAAATACCTATGCTATTATGCTTCAAAGATGTAACTTCTGATCTGCATAACCTTGAGAATAAGCAGTGATGACAAAATTTTGCAGAAAAATTCCGATGAACAGGAAAGGACTAGATTTCCTTGGAAATCTAAGACATTTTCACTTGGTTTTCCTGAAAGTGGAAATGGAGTGAAATTCATGCTGTAAGTGTTTAAATTTAAAATTATATTCTAAATTTCTCATTCAGTCAGATAGCATGGTTCAAAGAGTCTTAAAAAAGTTTATTTTATTTACAGTTTTTAATGTGGAAGTCATTAGAATTGAAAAACAACCAAATTTCACTCTCCTTTTTCCCAAGTCCCTGCTTATCACTTTTGAATAATTAAAGCTTCTTTTGCTTTGAGATAGATGCACTGATACTATGTGGATATAGAAAGGACGTTTTCAAAGGCAGGTCATTGACAGTAAAAAAAAGGTTTACTGTTCCCTTTATTTGCCCCTAATATTTTCCCTTTTAGTTACTAGCAGCAGTGTCATATTAAATGACTTCCCCCTTTAAACTGTTAAGTGGTGCTAGTTCAGTTTTAGCGGTAAGTCGCCAGCAGACTCGGGGGACAAGTGCTATCTCCTATGGCCCTGAAAATTGATATTGAACATGGAGGAAAAAATCTCACAAGCTGATAGCAATTAGCTAAAAAGGATTTGCGACTCCATGATTCATCACACTAGGGGATCAAAGTCATTTACAGAGAGTGTTTCTACAGTCCCTGCCTGCTGCTCTAAAGATATACCTCTGTTTATCTCTCACACTGCGGTGTGACATTTCCTTTTATAAGAGCCCATTTTCTTAGAAACGTAGCACTGGGCTGCTGCAGCACAGGCAGTCTTTGATTCTCCACTGACTGCCTAAATGACACGATGGCTCTAATGGCACAGCTTTAGCAGGAGCTTGCAAAGGGAATTGGACTTATAATTTACATAAGTGGACTAACAGGTCAGGTCTGGTACTTGCTTGTAAAAACGAGGACAAGGTCTTCTTGTGGCAAGTGGTGTAAGGCAGGTCTCTTGGAGCTCTGTGGAGCTTTCATGATTTTTTTGTACACCAGGAGCACTAACTTTCAAAATTAAACCTCAGTTTCTGTACGTGTTTTTAGTACTATCTTACAGCAGAATCCCACATAATTTTATCAGAGGATTGAAAGAGATCTACCTCAATATCAAAGACATTTTTTGGGATTTTTTTTTTTCCCAGAGAAGAATTATACTCTTCTGTCCTTCCAAAATTCACCATAACAGTTTGAAAACAGTCTCATTGGTCAAAATGTAATTTTGCTTTTATAATAGTAGGATATGAAAGAAAAGGAAAAAGAAAATGGAAAAGAAAAGGAAAAAGAGAAAAAGAAAAAGAAAAAAAGAAAAAGGAAAGAGAAAAAGAAAAAGAAAAAAGAAAAAGGAAAAAGAAAAAGAAAGGGAAAGGGAAAAAGAAAAAGGGAAAAAGAAAAAGAGAAAGAAAAACCCCGATAAATAACCATTGCATTTTGCCACTTTCAGGACCAAAGTTTCCCTTCTAACTCAGCAGCAGGAATTAGATTTGTTTCTCAGATCCACAACCTGAAATCATCGAGGTCTTATAACTTCTACAGATTTTTTTTTCACTGAGGCTGGAAACACTGAACTTGTTAGTGGAAGACAAAATTGAGTTTATTCAGTGATAATATTGTTATAGCCTTTCTCAGGTTTAATTTGGTCAGAGTTTTACAAAGGGGTGACATTTTCAGTAGCCTCATCCTAACTGCTGGTTGTCTCACTCCTTTGATGGTGAGCACTAAATACGTATGAAAAGTTCACAATGATGTGGTGGTATTTACTCTTAAGTGGTATCTTTTAATTAATACCAATTACTTTGTTGTGAATCCAGCCTTAGAAACAACAAATTTCCTAAGACTTGATGGGGAGGGGATAATATCAGGCTTGTCTGTGACAAAATGTGGGATGACACACCAAGGTTACTGGGATGGTCTGCTAGTGAGGGACCTCAGCCTGTTGCTCTGAGACATGCAGGGGCTCCTGAGGTAGTAGGAGACAGCAGAGAAACACCATTGAAACACCTTAAAGGTGTGTTCCTTTAAGAAGGTAATAACAAGTTTGCAGAGGACAGCAAGCTGAATGGTGTAGTTGACATGCCCTGAAGGATAGGATGCCACCCAGAGGGACCTGGACGAGATCAAGAAATGGGCGCATGGGAATGTCATGTGGCTTCACAAGAGCAAGTGCAAGGTGCTGCACCTGGGTTGGGGCACCCCCTGGTATCAACACAGGCTGGGGGATGAACAGATTCAGATCAGCCCTGCCGAGAAGCACTTGGAGGTGCTGGTGGATGAGGGGCTGCAATGGATACTTCTAGACCAGAAAGCCAGCTGGGTTGCATCAAAAGCACTGTTACCAGCAGGGAGAGGGAGGGGATTCTGGTCCTCTGCTCTGCTCTCCTGAGCCCCCACCTGCAGTGCTGCATCTTGCTCTGGGGTTCTCAGCACAGGAAGGACACGGACCTTTTGGAGCGAGTCCAGAGTGGGGCCACAAAAACACCTTTCCTACGAAGACAGGCTGAGAGGGCTGGGGTTGTTCAGCCTGGAGAAGAAAACAAGAAAAGGAGGAAAAGAAGAAAAATTGAGGCCTTTGAGAGCTTAAAGGTGGCTTACAAGAAAGACGAGGACACACTTTTTAGAGGGCCTATTGTAATCAGACAAGAGGTGATGATGTTAAACTGAAAGAGGATATATTTAGATTGGACATAGAAAATGAATTCTTTACAACAAGGGTGGTGAAACACCGGAATAGACGACCCAAAGAAGTGGTAGATGCCCATGCCTGGTGACATTCAAGGCCAGGTAGGATGGACAAGGGTCTGAACAACCTTATCTAGTGGAAGATCCAGGGGGAGTTGGACTAAATGACCTTTAGAGGTCCCTTCCAAACTAAACCCTTCTATGATTCTCTGATAATATAACCTAGAAAATACAGCAGACCTAGAAAGTCCTTTCTTGTGTTGTTGAACCATTTTTATTCCATTTAGTTTTCTGTAGCTGTGGAAAGAGAAAACTACGAAGTGTGGGGGATTTATATACAAGGGTGTAAATTTATGTACTTACCCTACTGTTTATTCAGTGACTTAAACTAGGCCTATCCCAATGTTTGTCAGGACATTTTGGTATTTTGGACTTAATTCTTATTAATTCTTCTCATACTTACATATGACATGAGCAAGTATACCCCAGTTCTTCCGATAACCTTTGTTTCATTTATTTGCTTCCCACTGACTCAACATTTCTCCCCCAGCCTTCCCAGAAAACAGCTTTATAAGTCCACCTAAGTATCTACAGGAACAATACATAGTGCCTACACATGAAGGATCATGAGTATGTAGCTGGTAGGACAAAGGCTGCAAGCAGAACTTCTTTCCAGAGATGGAGATTTGTATTTTATTTTAACTGTTGGTGCCAGTATCTGCTTCTGTGATTATTTTTTGTGTAGGCTGCCTCTGGTAGCTTCCTGCTTTGACCTTTTTTCCAAGTAGTACCTGGAAACTGGTTTATTACAGAATTTTGTGTTAAAACCAATCTGCCTCAGGAGCTCTTCTAACAGGGAGGAAATGTTCCTTTGGATTCAGTGCTGTTGCTTGCAGTTATCTTACACAGTGTAACATGAAAATCTCTAAGTTTTTGGCACATGCCTTGGAACCCAGTAGATTTGGAAGATAAACAATCAGGACACTGGTTTGTGTGCTCAAAAAAGGCACAAGAAGAATAAACCCCAAACTCAGATTTCTTGTAGTAGAAAGGCAGAAATTGATCCCTCATCAGCTAGGGAAATGTAGTCCCAGAAGAAGTGGCCATGTCCAGTCTCAGCCTGTTATCACATATGCTAAAACCAGCAGCATATTCCTGCAAGATGTTGATGTTGCTCCTCTTTAGAGCAGCAGCAGAGTGCTCTTGACAGTGTTCCCCCAGAGTCACCCTACCCTGCCACTGCCAGATGGTGCTCACATCAAGTGCACAGCCGGCACTAACCTGCTCCTCCCCAACCTGTGCGCATCCCTTGAAATGAGAGGCAGAGATTTTCCTTTGGGTCCTATGCAGAGGACAGGAAGATAATTTCTCTTCTTGGTGGCTGACTCATTTGTTTCCAAGTAATTCCTGCAGCCGAAATGGTTGTGCAAAGAGAGTGAAAACTGTTACTTAAAACCTGTTCATCCTGGCAAGCTAAGAAGGAGGGAGAAGTGACTTTTGAGGATGTTCATTGAGCACCATTCTTGTACATTGAATGAGTATGGCCTGAGAGGGTCTGGTGAACTAACAAGAAGCTGAACTCACACACTAAAAAATTCAAGGTCTGAAGGAGTTAAAATACATTAACTTCTGCGCTTCTGATGCATCGGAAAGGGCATAACTATAAAAGAAACAGCTGAGAAAATAGGGCATGGGTTGTGGTGAACTCATTTTTCAAGATAATAATAAGGATTCAGAAGTAATTTTTTCAAAACTTGACAGATTTTGAAGGATAAGAAGAGAAATCTCAATAAAGCTCAAAATACTCAGCTAATGCATTACTGTTAAAAACATGTTCACCAGTTTCATTCTTGCAGAAAGAAGAATTAGTTTCTGTATTTTCAGGATAATTTTTGCCATGTAGAAAGTTTTAGAAAAAGGTATTTCAGACTTTTTTTTTTTTATGTAATGTAATCTGGTGTTTATGAGATTTACCATTTGATTAGACCCTGGTAGAATTTAACATGTTTTATCTAAATTTATGAAAATATTTACTACTACAATAATCTAATGATAAATTAAAATAGTTTATTCTGATTGATTAACAGTCTTGAATTTTCTCTAATTAAAAAAAAAATCCAAACCCCAAAACCAGACGAGAAAGTGTTCTGCGTCAGTACTACCGCCTGGGAGAAAATAAATTAATTCTCTTGAGCATGTGAACACCTAGAATCACAGAATATCTATTTTTAATCTGTCTATATGAGGCAGAAACATCAAAATAGGTGGTTGTGAAGCATCATGTAACATCAAGCTGCACCCATTTACCTCAACTAAAAATCTGGCCTAGTAGTAGTGTATATGAATGACTATATGAATTACTGAATGATGTGACCTATATAAACAGTTCCTGTCCTGTCCAAAATGATTTCTATTCTGTCTCAAAATAAATTGCATTTCTGCATGTAACCAAAGTTTATGACATGTTTATAAACATGTCATCTTTGGGCTCCAGTCTTTTCAAATGAACTTTTAAGAGACCAAATATTTCCTCAAATAAATATGCAGGAAAGCAAATAAGAAAGAGACCAAATGCAGTTAATGTAAATGTTTGTCATTACTTACCCACATATGCCTGAAGCATCTCTTTTTGCTTAGACTGCACATATGCAAAATGAAGAAATATGTATTTCCCACTCTTTATTTCTGGGCTTGCATGTTAGAAATATTTTAACTAAATTATTAGACCAATTTATAAATATGGTTGTAAATTATTTCTACTTGCTTCCTCAATTAAAATTAATTTTTATCTGTAAAATGCATTCCTCCAATTATCTGCTTTTTTTTTTCTCTCCCTCCAGCATAAGGAGCTCCTATTTCCTTTAACATTTTGTCATTTTTTCCCATCCTTGTACTACCGTTTTTCCTTCTCCTGCTGTATCAATGGTGACAATATAACTGCTTATGGGACTGCTACATAAATCAGGAAATAGCCAGCTTTGTCACCTAAGGAAATGTAACATCTAATTGCATCCAATCTGTTTTCCTTTCATGCACGCACATGCATGAATCTACTGAGGTAACAGGGAGATAGGAATCCTATGAAATTATTTTTCATCCTTGCCTTCATGTTTCCTCACAAAGTCTGGCAATGGTTGCAATTATTGTGTCTTTTGTTGCATTAGATTTGTTTTTTCAAGATTGTACTTTGATACAATGTCGAGGAAAGAAAATTAATAAAATTAGTGATGTCAAAATCGAAATCCCCATTGAGAAAGAAAGTTTATACATGAAACTTGTGTTCTATACTACCTTTTGCTGATTTTAAGATGGATTTTCACAATATTTTATTCAGAAAATTTTAAATAATAAAAATCGGGCACAAAATGTTATACATTCAAATACAAGTGAAAGAAATCTCTGAACTATTTTTGAAAGAAAACTCGATTCTGTGTTTGTTGTGTGGCAGATGTCATTTGTTTGTATAAAAAGCTTTCCTGTCTTTCCCGATGGTGGATATTCCTATGTCCAGGTACAGCATATTATTTGACCACATTTTTAAACACATAGTCAGTATAGGTCACTTCAGAGCATGTTATTAGAGCTATTTCTTGCCTCTGGCTGATGTCCCAGAAGAAGATGATAAATCATTCGCTTATGCTACAGAAGGGAAAAAAAAGAAAAAATCAATGTTCAAAACTTCTATGGTCAGCTTTACTCAGGACGACTAAACTCTACAGTGACAAAATACTGATGATGTCATCAATAAAGTAAATTAATGCTGTGAACAACTAAGAATTGCGAACTGCCTTGCAGCATGTTGTAGAATATGAAGAAAAGTTTTTGAGAACTAAAGTTGCAAACTCTACCTGTTTTTGGACTCTTGGAGCAAGGTGAGATTCATCCTTAAAAGCCAATGTCAGAGAATACAATTAACTTTTTTGTAAGCAGAACACGTGTGTAGGCAGCAACAGGAACAGGTGCAGAGATTTTGACTCTTCTGCAGCCCATTGTAAAGAGAACTGGACTCCAACCACTACAAAACAATAGTTAGACATCGTTATGTGTATGTGTTACTGATTCGTTTGAGCATTTCATTTCTAGAACTGGAGTTCAGCAAACAAATAACCACTGAAAGGTATTTAATTAGCCAGTTTCACAATCACATACTCTATACAAGGTGTTTAGAAGAAAACAGGTTCACATACTGCCCATTAGAGGTGACCTATTTTACATGTAGCTCCTGTGGCAGCTGGCAGGGAATGATGCCCCAGACTGGTTTCTTCTAAATATCCCACCTGCCTTAATACTGGTACCAGGAGTCTCTGTAAATGGTCCCAATCTTAGCTGCTACTGAAAGCAAATGGGGCTTATAGATTGACATGTCTACAAAATTCCTGCAATCCGAGTTAGTCTCAGGGCTGGCTGGGAAGTGTGCTAGTTCTGAAAGAATCTCATTCCTAGCAGCATACGAACAAGGCAGCTGCAGCCAGTGAATATTACTTACTGAAGTGCACTTCATCAGCCACAAAATTGAAGTGTCAGTAATTAATCAGGTCAATTCCATGTCATTAATTTTGCTCATGGATTCAATGTAGAGGAAAAAGGCACTGTTTAAAAAAAAAATATTCCAAAGAGCAATAACATTACTTGGGAAGATAAAGACAAGGCATAAACTCCAAGGTGAGATTGTTCGTTTAAAACAAGATGAACAATCACTATCTGACATACATCTAGGGACAACTGTATCCTGCTAGGGAGAGGAACTCAATAATATTTCCTTATCACTAGATTTTGTAATCACATTAGAACTCAACCTGCGAATCAAAATAAAATATCCCTGGTAAGTTAATAATATCGAATAGAGCAATTAATCACATGTACATTTATTTCATTCAGTAGCTGAAAAGTTGTGGATTACTTACCCTACAGAAAAAGACATAAAAATTAAGCCAAACAAGCAGCTGATATACTAAGCATGAAGCATGAGGAAAGTTGTTCCTCAAAGCAAATTTTAGCCTGTGAGGAACATGTGTCTTTGATTCAGGTGAAGGGCTGAAAGCACACCAGGAAATGACAAAGGCAAGATCAAAATCTACCCTGGGTGAAGTGAAAACACAGACAGAAATTAGAGGAGGGAGAATATGATTCTTGTAATCTGCTGTTTAGTTTTAAATGAGAGATATTTTTTTGTTCAGAGTATGGAGTGCATCAGCAGAAGAGGATCACTGTTACATCCTATCCTGGCATTAATCTGACGGATATTGGGAATTTGAGTAGCAGGCGCAGAATGGGCTGCTCTGGCAAAATTCTGACTGCACATGAAAGGAGGGAGTAAAACGTCTGAAATCAGGAAGCTGGGGCATGGTTGTCAGGTTGTGGGGTTTTCAGGTAAACTAGAATGATATTCTTGATGTTAAAAAAAATTTAGTTCTAAACTAATTTAATTTTTTGGAAAGTAAGTGAACTATTCAATTCTTTCAAGACTTAATAAACACAGAAGGAAAAGGAAACCTTGTTTTGAACTTAGTTTTTAGACTATCCCAGTTCAATACAGGATTTGAGATTATACAGAAATATATCAATAAATTAAGAAATGCGGTCTCTAGAATTTGATTGTTGTTACTACCTAAATGTCAGGTGTATCCCCACAATGGCCTTCACATTTCGGATATTGGAACATCACCTTTCAACAACTTCCAGAGATGCCTTTGAAAATCTTTATTCTTTCTTTGTATGTTTGTAACCCCTGAGTTTCTCATAGAATATCCTGATGATCTTTTGGAAGGAGCAAGAGTTCAGAAATGGAACAATGTTGGAAAGGTAGAATATGATTTTTCAGAGATGAACTGAAGAGGAATCTAAAAGACTGAAAAAGAATATCGTAGTTAGGTATTTTACTAGTATATAGGTAAATATATGTATGTATAATATCAATAACAGGGGCTATGTGTGTCTAAATTCTGGATATGACAAACACATCATGTTTGTCAAAGCAAGAGCGGAAGAGCTGATGTCCGAAAGAGCAGGAAAATTCTGGGTCGGTTTCAGTACTGAAGAAGATTTTAGCAAATTCTGTAAGGAGTTTTAAATCTGTGTTTTTATCTTCATTTCTTTCAGTACTTTAGATACCAAAATAGGCTATTCTGCTCTGCAGTAACTAGGATCAGTTCTTACAAAGGTGACTGAGTCATTTGGCAAGCTCATTTTCTCTCTTTTTAATACAAATTACCTGATTTTGTCAGTCACACACTTGCTTAAGGTTTATTTGAACTCCAGTGTGGATGATGTCCTGTCCCACTGAATAATTCTGATTTGGTTTCTATGTCTTCTATGTCTCCTTGTGAGAGTGTCTGAACTTTGTTCTGGAAAGGTATTTTCCCAGTATGGTCCATAAGAAAGCCTCATGCAAATGAATAGCATAGTCTATACTTCCCTGTCATGCTACAGAACTCATATCTTTCCATGCTTGTGTATTTCTATGGACTCAGAAAGATTCACATGGCAAAGTTTTTTGTTGGCAAGATAGGTAACACATATCTTGCCTTTGGTTTACGTGAAGACTTTGTAGGTAAGTTATCACTGTTAAAAACCTGTTTTTCTTGGGGTATCCTACAATCAAGCATAGAGTTTCTGGTTGTATTGTCAACATTACCAAAAACAGCCATTCTGTTGAACCTAGTAGAGATCTGGAAGCCCTGCACCAATATTCAAAAATTGCAGACAGAACTCCTGTGCTGGCAAAAAAAAAGATGTATGAGCTCTATTGAATGAACTGTCCCTAACCCCTTAGAGGAGGATATGAACTCTTCTCTGTTCCCCCAAATTAGGCTCAATCCCTAGGTATTCCAAAGGCTTGCTCTTTGGACCTGAGACCAAGAAAAAAGACACAAGCCTCCAAAGTAGATGTGTTAGAGCTGTTCAAGTTGCATCAATCACAGCATCAGGGAAACACTGAGAGCTTCATCTGTATAGGTTGCGTGCTGAGGCCAAAAATACCTCCATTTGTCTTCATCTGGCTGAAACAATTCTAATATGACAGCAAGGGACTTGGAAGCTGTAGAGCAATGAAGACAGACATTCTTCTTTTTCTGGAGACTCCGACATCTTTCTTGTCTTTTTCTCAGGATGTTCAGTTCTGGGAGTGAGACTCTTACTCCTGGACACTTGGTTACCTGCTACTGCAGGGGTTTTCCTGTGATGTAAGAGTGTGGCTGTCCCAAAAAGGGGGGGACAGGGAAAAAGTGGAAGTCAGTCATGTACATACTGAATACCAGAGAAGCCTGGTAATTGAGGAAAAAGCTGTTTCTGGGATGGAGGTCCACTGTGTTCTGCAGGATGAATTTTTCCCTACTCTGTTAATTTTTCTCGGCAGTCTTGACTCTCCGCCACTTGCATCAAACTTTTTTAAAGCACCCCTCTATGAACAAACATACCTAGCATTAATCCTGCTAAAGCTGCTATTTTCAATGGTGTTAATGGCAAACTAGGTGACCTGGGTTATATCGAAAGTAGTTAATTGAAATAATTAATTAACATGAGGTCTTACCAGGTGGTAAGCCCTCAAGCATATAATGGTGGATTGTATTGCTTGAAAATGTCAAGAGAAACAGAGACTAGAAGCCCATTTTGTTGCAAATGATGTATGAGATCATATAATAATACCTCTGAGAAATAGTAATAATGTTGATAAGAGATTTTATCTTTTTGCAAAGAATGTGTAAAAATTAATGTGGGGACTGGGCCACCAGGAATAGGTGCTTCCCTGCTCTGTTTCTGTCTTGCTGAATGTCATTCTGTAGCTTCCATAGCCAGGCCTCCAGCAAATCCACAGTAACTTTTTATGGAGTTATGGTAGTGCTGTATAACCTGGACTGGTGCTGAGTGTTTGTCTTGCCCAGACTGTTTTGTCTTTCCTTAAGTGGTGGGATTTGGTTAATGTTTGAGTAACATGGGAGAAGGAAGAAGAAATTACTTTGGTGTTAATGTCCTCCAAAACAGATTGGAAGGAGAAAAATGTCCTGAATTCCCATAATTTTAATTTCATAGATCCATAGTTGAGCTACTTAAGACTACCAGAACATGCCCTGGCAAAACCTTTGTATTTTTCTACTATAAACTAAGCATAAATTCGGTGGTGGATGACAGATTACTTCATATACCATGCAAGCAAGCCTAGACAATAGCTTTAGCCATGACTGATTGCCTTGCTGTAACCCACTTTATGTTAAATGTATTCTTGCTGTTCAATTCCACAACTGTAATTTTGTTCTTCTGCACCGCTCAGCCCTCTGTGGACTAACCAGGTTCCTTCAGTAATGATTTCTTTTCTATTGTATTGTTTTCTGCATAATCAAGTTGGTAGGTAGGGGTTTAGGTGACACAGCCATCTGTCAAGTTCATTTGCTCTGAAAATGCAAGAAATAATGGCCTCTACAACTTGGGGCTATCTGTTATAAAGAAAGAATATCAGCTTTTACCCTGCACCATCTTCTCATCTTTTCAAATTATCATTTTTTTCTCCTTTCTATATAAAATACATAAGGTTCTCCTGACATGACCGATTGGTGAAAAAGAAAGCTATCACATGTCCACCTTGTATTGCAATTTATGCAAGCAATCCAATTAAGGAGAAGCAGCTAACATCCAGACTAATGTGCCTGTCGTGAAACTAAAGAGAATGCTGCAGACTGCTCTGCTCAAGTGTTATCACTGCTGGTTCTCTGACATACTAACTGCTTTCTCCTTGAAGTTTGCATAATGTGTAAATGTAAGGGACTTTGCATGCCACAAAGGAAAGGGAAAACTGTTACTCATTTTCCCTCCTCTAAAATAAAATGCTCATAATAATTCTTATGAGGAGCCTTCATCAAATTGTATCTTTTTGCTGAAATGACATGCACTTGGTAGGAAAGACATAAAAAAGCTGCCTGTGCATTCTTAACCTTTTTCAGACGCAGTGGAAGCCAACTGAAATAATCCAGGAATTATTCCAGTTTTCTGTGTAAATGTATGGAGAGGGCAAAGTTATTTATACAGCAGAACAACTTTTATCCAACATCATGGTGGTAGAGCTGGGAACATTCTTGTTGCTCTAGGTCAGAGGCAAATTACATTGGACCCATTTGCCATTACCCCTCCTAAAATGCAGAATGACAATTGCTCATACTGAGCATAGACCTCAAATGGGGTGGTTAGAAAGAAAACCATTTCCAGATGCCATTATATGGTACTAGTGAAACATGAAATTTTCTTCTTCAATGAAAACATAATTATTAAGTGGAATGTCACCCTTTTATCACACTTTTACCAAACCAATTCCCCCATCACCTGCCTCTTAGGGCCATTGATGTGTGATAAGACTCTCTGCTGGATGAGAGATTCCCTGACAAGGGAACAATTGCTGTTGTTCACAGCAAGTCAAATAATGAGCCTGAACCAGCAGGTGTAAAAAGTGATAAACCCATTAATGAAATTAGTTAGCATCAGTAGCCACCTACTGAATATTTTCAAAACATCAAACCAGTCTTAAATTCTAAAAAAACCACAGAAATATTGCAAAGAAGCTATTCTGCACTGTAGTTCTGCCCCATGGTGCAGAATTTGATGTCCATTGTATCAGTGTGGTGTAACACAATTAATGCAGAATTGAAAATTGCTCTTCGACTTTGTCCATGGAGTTCTATAGACCGTGCTCTGGCATTGTCACAGAAGCTGGGCATGAAAAGCCATGCTCCTCACACAAAGAATTAATTGTTCTATCCAAGCTTACCTCTACTGCAAATTTCATGTGCTGCTTCATCACAGAATAACGTTTTCTGGCCCAGAGACATATATGTTTCTTTTTGGGGACGTATTTTAAGCAGTTTAGAGCTTCATGAGTGTTGAACACTACACACTGTGTAGTGTATTTGTAATCAATTGCAAAGGTGATTTTGGAAGTAGAGTGTAATGTGGTTAATGTGATTGACTTAACCTGTTGAAGTCTGGGCAAGGTACATATTGCTCTTTGGAACGTTCAGGAAAATGCCTTTTCCACCTGGGACCAGCCACGGTGCTTCAGACGTGTTGTTGTTTTTCTGGAAATCATTACCACTGGCTAAGCAAAAAGGCAGGTACCTGACTTAGTGCGGTGCTTTTTTACTGTGTTCTGGATTTTGAGATGTAATCTCGCAGAATACGAAGTAGTCACAAGTCAGTTCACAGGTGGAAGTGAATGTCCACTATTTCAGTGATAAATGAATTAACCTGGGAATAGAAAAGCATCAGCACCACATGTGTAAGTATCTCAAATCTTCCATGGGTTCTTTTTGTCTGTCACTTACATGTAAACCTTTTAAAGGTCTCTGTTTATACTATTTATGTAGTAGACCATATCACATTACTGGTTGAAGATGCCTTCTCAAATTTTACAATTTATGCTTCAAATATTTGGAGGAAAACAACATATAATATAGCACTGCTAAAATTAAAATGATAATTATGTGAAAAACGTTATCCTCATCTTTATTTGGTGCACCATGAAACACACATGCATACAAACAGACAGGTCCCATGTAATAGGGTTATACTCTGTCAAATTCAAACTAGCTATAAACAAGTGCACCTCCTGTCAGAACTTCTTTGATCTTGGTTATTAAAAGAATCTTAAAAATAGACAAATAGGCCTGGACTTAAAGAGACGTGAACTAGATTGGGGCTAAAATTGACACAGAAAAATAGAATCAAGTGTTAAAATACTAAAAGGAAACTTATGATGCCAGCAGAAAAAATGTCGTTTTCATAGAGAGTGTGCTAGGCTGCTCAGACTAAAGTGTCTGGCTTTAAAGCTTGCAGTGGGGATTTTTGAGAAGCATGAACAGCTAGCTGAAAGAGCAATAAGTGAAAGACTAAGGATAATTCTGGATTAGTTATGTGGGAATTATTTGTTTGGGAATGGTTGGTAGAGTTCTTTTTCGACAGAAAACATGATGCCCAAGAATCAGCAACCATCTGAGGATGAGTATTCACAGTATCATCACCTTGCTGGAGTAGATATATAGCAGGGTCAGATGAAAGAAGTGGAAATAGGAATAGCAAGTTCAAGTGGCATTGTGAAACAATAGAGATACAGACTTGAATGTCTGGATACAGACTGTCCAAAAACACTGAGGCCTTTCCACTCTCTGTAAAGACAATCTTTTCCCTGGCCTCAGTGACCACAAAGCTCAGCCTAGGTGTTCAAGTTATTTGTTCTTTCACAGGCAAAATTGAACACCTAATCTCAGAATTTTTCTTTTCAGTGTTAAGTGGGCTTTGCTGAAAACCACGGATGTGGGCTTTGGCTTTTTACATTAAACATCTCAGAAACTTTTGCTCCCTGTTCCATGCAAAATTTGATTTAAGTATACATATAGTAAAAGCATGGTATATGCCATTAGACTAAAGAACCACACTCTAAATACAGCATTCAGAATTACTTAAAATGGTTTATTACGCTATTAATACTTCATTTGGATTTCAGTGTACCATCATTTTCTCAGTATTAATTAAGATAAATTATTGAGATAGTTAGTTTATTAGATGCCAGACAAAATTTTTACTGTGATAGGTACCCCAAAACTGAGAAAGAGAAATTCACAAAATATAAGGCACAAAAAAATATGGGATTTCAGAGAAACTGCTGAGATTCTTCCTGAAAAAAACAGATTTTTTCAGCATCTCTTAGTTGAGCATGTGCAGGCACTGATTCCTTCTGATACTACTGGTAGCATAAAGTATTTATCTGCAAAAACCAGGTCTAATCTACGCAATTATTAACATTGGATGTTGTGTATATCCCTAGTACATAAAACAGATCCACGAATTCAAGTTTTGGTTATTAGGATTATAATTTTAAAGAAGATTAAACCTAGGAAGAATTTAAAATTTATGATAACTACATTAGCTAGTCAGCAGCTGGTATCAGATTTAAGGTACTATAAGTTTCTAACACCTTTTTTCTTTTTAGATAGAATACATGCCTTTACCCCACCAATATCTAAAAACTTTTAGCACGTGCAGCTTTAATATAGTTAATATAAACATGACCTCCAAAGTGTATACAGATGTTTTCCTGGGACCTCAAAAAACAACAATAAACATTGTAAGAATTCATCCCATTTATAGCAGTATCAACTCTGTACTTACAGATGTTTTATTATGTTATCTGTTAGCAGATATAAATCTAATCTTTACTAATAACATACATTCTGTGGTAAAATTACCAAATGCCACTTCGATGTCCCATTAGAATTTTTGAAGTGAAAGGAAGTAACTCAAGGTAGACTGTTTTGAGCAAGTCTGACCACATAAAATGTATACTTTGAAATAATTAAATTCAGTTAAACCCCAATCCAATGCTGTAAACAAAGAAAAACCTTGTTGCTCACATCTGTTCTTAGAGGGGTGCTTAGGGCCTGTGGGACAAAAAATATGACTGGGTGAGAACTAGATCTTATGTTACCAAGAAAAAATATTTGGTTTTTTTTTCTATGATGAAATGGAAACATATTGTTAAATATTTTCTCTTAAAATTATTAAAATATATTGCTTCAGACTTCTTTTTATAATAATATGATATGACATAAAATAAAGGCAATGAAATAAAAATAATTTTAAAATGGCAAATTTCACTTTCAAAATAACGTATTTCAAAGTCTGTTTTAATTTATCTTTTATTTTTTTTAAATGCAGTATGTCATGAAGAAAAATATTTCCATGAAACACAATCTTTTGATGAATTTGTAAATAGGAGTTACAGAGTTTGTTTTTCAGAGTTTTAAATTTTCATTAAAATCTCAAAAGGGAAAACTTTGTCAGTTTTTACACATTAGTACAAGAAAGATTTTTCTAATTATGTGTTGTGGGAAAGAATAATTTTGACCAGTTTTATTTGAAACTTAGTACCTTCTGACCCTCTGCACAGAGTTCTGTCTCTGGAATAAAAGTAATTTCTAGTAATGGTAAGCTGTGTTTTGCATCTGCGGCCTGCCCTCAAAGTAGAATTTTTCCAGTGGGTTTTAGAACTGTGTTCTGAACAGCAGGTGTGTGGGCTAATTTTGACATTTCAAGAGTGATATTCAAAGAATGGTTTGGATTGGAAGGGCTGTTAAAGATCATCTAGTTCCAACCCTACTGCCATGGGCAGAGATACCTCCTGTGAAACCAGGATGCTCAGGGCCCCATCCAACCTGGCCCTGAACAATTCCAGGGATGGGGCAACCACAACTTCTCTGAGCAACCAGTTCCAGTGTTGCAGTGTCTTTTTCTAAATAGGAGATTAAATTTATTGGCAGACACTGAATATAGTTCAGGACGCCCTTCTGCTTGAGAGGGAAGAGGTAACTGGTCACTGGGTAGGCGACATACTGCTTCTGTGCAAGACAGTAGCTCCTGGCTCTCTTTACTTCAAAATTTGGTGAGGACCAGGAAATGGGATCTGCTGCCATTCTCACGAAGTTGTGGCTTCCTGCCCAGTTGTGTTCAAGAGAATATCTGTGTGCGGTTTCTGGATCTGGCTGTGGATATAACACCGCAGGTGTGGTTTCATGGTACCTCAATTTGGAAAAGCAGAATCTGAGATTTTCCATGTTAAGTACTCTATTCTCAGATATATGATTGACAATGTCATAAAGTCTCTCAGATTTATAAAACAGACAATGTATCTCAAAGCACCAGGCCTTCAGAAACCAAATGAACACATTTTTGTCATGTCAAGAAATGGATAATTTTGAAGACAGTGAATGACACTTCTCTGGCAACTGCCCATTCAAGCCCCACCACTCTAGGTCAAATCTACAAAGGAAACAGATATTAAAAAAAACCAAAACAAAACAAAACTAAATTAATTTTGGGGAATGGTTGAAAAGTTTTCATTGAATCTTTCTATGGAAATTCAGCTGATGACAAATAAGCATGGTGAAAAATAAAAACACTTCAATTCAACAGCATAAAAAAATAAAAGCAATAGTGTGTTATGGAGTTTTGATGGCTTCATTGCTGGTTCTGTATATATGTATATGACAGCTTAGCTCCTCCAATCAACAGGGCTCAAACATATACGGTAACTTTAATATAAGTTTCCCCTTTCCTTCTGTTACAATTTTTTTATGCCTTTTTTTTTTTTTTGAATTGCAACAGCTTTATGTTTCTCTTCAATATTTTATTTTCTGAAGTGGTCTTTAATTTTCCTTTCAACAAAAAGGTTCACTGCAAGGAAGTATTTTATAAATTACAGTTTTGAAAAAGAAAGGAGCAATAGCAAGAAAGGAAGAAGACAAATTCCATAAACCTCTGCATAAAATTAGCTCTCTGACACTTACTAAAGATCCTGGTTCAAACCCCCACCTGTGATGATCTGATATTCTAAGCTAAGATGCTTCTTAATGTCCTGTGTGGTTTATTTGTGAGATACTTGTTTTGTGGTGTTTGACTGCTAAAATGCAATGTTATTTTGGTGTCACCATTTAAAGTTTTTCAGATTAAAGCTGGAACAAAACATAAGGTTTCAGAGTCTGTTTGGAAAACGTCATTTCACCAACCCCATATTAAGGAAAAAACTCCAATTCATTACCAGTGTTCCCCTTCAGAAAAAATTCCCCTTTCTTTAATGCTTGCCAGAATAATGAACAAAATGTCAAGCAAGGCTGATTCCCTGACATTCCTTTTTAAAATACAGATTTGTCTCCTTTAATTTGGACACAACTTCTTTGCACTGAAGTTTTCCATATCATGGGCCTGATTTTTGCCTGAATTCTTTTTACTTCAGCTAGGTTTGCCAGTTTAGGTTCCTTTTTTCGCTGTTAAAATTACCAATATCCATCCTTTCAAATATTTTTTCAGCTTTGTGTTTTGGAAAATCTGTGGACAGCAAATTCCAGCTTAAATTAGCTGAATTTAGACAAGATGCCATAAATAGCATGTTTTAAATCTTGAACAAATTGCATTTTTCAGGTTGATGACATCTCATTTAGTCAAATAATGTTCTTGCTCACCACAGCTTGGAGTGCTGAGCACATTATGCATAAATATCCCCACAAAATAAACCTATAAATTTGCTACTGGTGTCTATGGGGCAAAGTGTTGTTGGAAAGCAGAAGTGAGTTGAAGAAATCTGCTCACCTCTTCTGTCAGTGCTAAGGATTTACTGTACCAAACCCTGAGAGAGGGGAGAAGACCAAAAACAGGAAGATTGCACACCTGGGAAGAGACGAAAATTTTGACTAATGTTGGAAAGGAGATTGTCCAGAGGCAACACTGAGGGAAGAATGAGACTGAGAATGGGGGTATGCCGGACCCAGGACATAAGGGGAATAGAGTAGGCAGACTGGAATTAGAAATAGAAAGGGAAATTAAATGCAAGGCACATAGTAGAGAATATTGAGATCCCATAGCTAAGGGGAAGAGATGATGACTGCTTGGTTAAAGTAAATAACATGAGAAGGCATAAAGGTGGTGGTAGTAAAGTTTAGAAAAAATTGAATGCAGGCAGTTATAATTAGAAAATCTGAAGAGTGGAAGAAACAGAATATCCAGAAGATAACAAAGAACCAAGGTAGATAAGGTATAAATACAGGCAAAATGAGTTTCGTAATAATGAATCCAAAAATTAAAGTATAGGGAAGAAGAGCAGAGAAAGCTACTACTGTGTAGATTCCTTGAAACCTTGGGAAAACGTGCTTGTTCCTATCAGATATCTGGAAACCCGTGCAAGAGGGAGAGTGTTGTTCATAAACTTTCTTGACCTTTAAAATTTCAAAGTGTCACCATTAGTTAATCTATCAACTCAAGAGATTGCAGTCTGTGCTGGGAATCTAAACCTTCCTGCTAGCAGACCACTTTAAGGCTTTTGTTGCTTTGAGTCTCAGAAATTATGGAGGGTATACATAGATACCTAGATCTGAAAATCACCAGTCTCGGGGTAGTTAACCTGAAAGGACTCAGTATAAATGGTGTGTGGGCTTGTGTGCATGTAACAAGTATAGACACTTAGCAATAAATTTCAAGGCTATTTAGGTACTATTTATTATGGAATAATTTTGCCACAATATGTTATCACAGATCACTCTTTACATCCTTCGTTCCCTGCTGCTCGTGGAGCCTACGATATACACTGTTTTTCCAAGACAAGGTTAAAATTAATTTTTCTTTGCTAAAAGCTCAGGCCTACAAAATGTGCAAGCAAGCCCCTACGCGGGAACAATCAACCTTTATGGCTCATATTTGCCTTTTATATCAATTATTTAGTAAGGGAGCAATTTAAATGGAAAGTTTTCATGATTCACATAGTTGCATGCTCATGGAAAATATGAAAAATGCATTGTCACAGAGCTCTTTGTGAATGTCATCATCATAATGGCGGCAAGGGAACCTAATCTAAGCCTAGAAAAGATCTAATAGGTCACCATACATTTGTGGGAGAGAAATATTTGCTGTGAACATATTGACAAATTTTTACTTTTTTATAGAACAGAAGGATAACAGAATTCTGATTGTAGGGCCCCTGATAATACATATTTTTGTTCACTGAGAAAAATCAATAACCTTTTTTTGGAAGGATTGAGACATAGAATATCATTTTTTTTTTTCTACAACAATGTTGTTATTCCATGAAAACATGCCAAAAAGTCTTGGGGAGAGAGGCAGAATCTATTAAGAAAAGCATTCATTTCTCTTTATTATTGGCATAACTTCTGTAGTAAAAGATGCAAAATTGTCAAATTATTTTATTTTCCTCACAAATTCACTGAAAGTTGGGTCATACCCAAATAACCTGGCAATCTCCCACCTGTAGAGCATTAATATAGTGTATAAAACAGCAGATTTATGACTTGTTCCAAAGACAAGCATGAAACTATATCTTTTCCTTTTACTGAGAGGGCCTCTGCATGAGATGAACTAGCACATTACTGTAGCCTAACATACTTGTTAGCTATTTTCCCTTCCTGAATTAAAAAATTGAATTATGTACACTCAGTCTAGTTACTGAACCTGTAAAGTTTATTAAAGTTTATCGACCATGTGTATACACTTCAGGATTTACGTTCAATTGCTTCTTTCAAGCTGGAACATTGAATTAAGATGCAGTGCCTTGCTGTGGCTCTCATGGACTCCAACTGAGCTACAGGTAGCAAAAGTCTCCTTCAATTAGACATAATCATCACTCACAGTCAATAATTGTGCTAAAGGCTGCTTTCAAATCTGTGAGGGATTCGCATTTAATGTACTGATTCAGCTTGTCTGAGCCAAATTCACTGTGTACTGAAACCAAAGCAATTTAGTTCTTGCCTACGGCCCTTTTGGCAGTTCATCTAGTACTGAGCACTGTAAGGACTGTGAGATACAATTTAATCTGAGACATCTGTGCACAGACAGGACCTTTTCCGTAACAGAGAAAGACTAAGTAATGGCTAAGCTGTAGTTTTATGTGAAGAACCAAGTCTTATCTCTCCTCTGAAAAATAAAGCATTTAAGATATAGTAGAAAGCCAAATGAAAAACGAAAAGAAAAAAAAAAAAAAGAAAGAAAAAAGGAATAAAAAAATCCTTGGATTTATGAAATGCACACTGAGTCTACTAACAGCTTTCCTTGCTCCTAACAACATAAAGCACTTGAGCTGTGATCCTTGGATTAACCATTTAAAGATATTATACTTATCGTCAGCTGCAGCTGACTGGGAAGATCTTTATTAAATATGAAAGAAAGAAGGCTCATTCTTTGTGATTTTTGTAAAAATATCAAAATTTCCATTGCACATATTTTTTCTTTTTGGCTCATAGTATTATTGGGTAAAGTGCTGTAATATTTATCTCTTATATCATCCTGACTGTTAGAGGCTTGATACTTCCAGGAAAGGCTTAAAAGTCCTGTACTATATATAATATTACATAGGAAATCTTAATGATAGTGAAACAGGTGCTGATAGTGTTTGCCAAGTTTTGCTGACTTAAACCAGGTTTTCACCTTGAGTTTGCACTCAACTATTCTGTGATCTCTACTTGTCATTTTTCTTCAATAATGGAAGAGCTCTTTATGATGAAAGAGCCATTCTTGGTATTTCTTCAAAAACAGTTTCAAAACATTTTTGTTTATATGAAAGCCAGTCAGGGAGCTGGCTGGAAAGGTGAAGACAACTCTGTGTTATTCACTAGTTACTGCCTTGTTCAAGGCCCTGCTTGTATGGAGCAGGAATCAACGGTCTTCCTTGGTCAATACCTGTTTGGCAAAAACACAGCTAAGAAGGTGAAGTCCTTCCCAGAAAACAGTGAAAGCATACAGTGTAAAAGCTTGGCTTGTCAAATCTAATTATGAGAGAGGCTCTGAATATTAGAGTGGCTGTGAAACGCATCTGCAATTTCTTTAAGTGAGGTTATGTACATGACACCTTCAAATCTGTTACAAAATATTATCTGAGATTTTCATTTTTGGTCAAGATATGATGCTTTCAGCAGAATCAGAATTTTCTTTGTCGTTTTCCTGTAACAACCAGAGCAGTCCATTGGCTTCTGTGGATGTTATTTTGGGATATCTAATGAGTTATGAGTCATAGAGTGTGGGGACTACAGGGCCTGGGCACCTAACACAGATTTCTGAATATAGTAAACTGCAAGGATAGCATCCTGTAACATCTGGGATTATATCTGCATGCCTACCAACATGATTCATTAAATTTCGGAAAATGTTCATAATAGATGATGCCATATGCAAATAATAGAGGCAGAAAAGAATGTCAACCCAGAATATCTGTATTACAGGCTTCAACTACCAGCCTTCAGGATTATAATTGTTTTTCCCCTTGCCTCCATCTGGCTCTGAATTTTGCACTGCTGGCAGCTTGGATGTCCAGTTGAAGAGGAGATCACTCTGCCATCCTGCAGTTGGTTTCTGCCTTGAGAAGTAAATCCTGAAAGACCACAGAATGTGTGGCTGTGGATAGACATTTTACATGTATGTGTCCTTATTAGAGATATCTAGTAAGAGCACACTTACTAGAAAGAAGAAAACCCACACTCCACAGCTACATAAAATGGTGCATATGTTCCTTTGTTGGGTCTGAACTTCAGTGCCTCATGGCAGGCAGTGACTTTTTGTACTTTATGCTAGCTGATGGTCACATAATGGATACCTTATTCATGGCTAGACCTGCTGCATATTAAATACATACATTGTTCTTGTTACTTGTTTTGATTACATTACAAATTTCCTATAAGGAGAACATGAAAGAATAAAAAGCTTACTTGTTTCCCCTGATTCAATAAAGGCTGAAAAAGATTATATTTCTCTCTGTGTTTTCTTTGTCCTTGTTTATTCATCAGGACAGAAATAAATCAGGGACAGAAGAGAGCTTTTTAAGCTAAACAATGAACAGTGTTAGTTCATGAATAAATTGCCCTAAGAAAATGCAGGTTGGAATTACAAGAAAGACCATCAAGAGTGAAAGATTCTAAGTCAGCCTTTATAATGGTGTAAGAAAACAACCCTAAACCCCAGTTTGGAACCATCTTAAACCGATATTTGCAAGATGATATAAATGCACAACATGGAAGTCTCACCTTATACTAGAGAAAGACAGTTTTTCACTCAGAAGATCCATTCCAATCCTGTGTTCCCAGAAGTGAGTTCCACAAATGTTGCCTTGCAGAGCTGAAGTTCCAGCAGAAGATTATTTACACCCAGTAAATTAATGTAATGTTACTTAGGGTCTTCTGACTTCCTAATTTTTGTTGCAGGTCTCTTTAGTGTCTCTTTGCAAAGGACAAAATGACTGCTTGAACGGTATTGCATGTAGAAGATGTTTCATAGTCCATACATTTTTTGTAGAGTAATATGTTCAATGAATGGTATTATACCCATAATAAACCTAGTCAAATACTGAGAAGAAATGTGATTGAATAATTTATTCAATGAAAGATGACAAAGTTCACTGAATAATGTATTCACTGAACAGTACTTAGCTCTAAATTTTTCTTCTTAAAATATGTAGAGAAATATTTCAATATGTTAAGGTTTGTCTTTTATCTTGCTTTACCCTGATAATCAACACAATTCTAAGTTTAAAAAAACTGAAGTGCTAATGGTAAGAAATCTTTCAAAGCTTCTCTGAGTTTGGCTTTTCTTTTTCGTATGTTCTCCAGAATTTTTAGCAATGTTTTGTTGCCAAAAATGTCTGTAATCCTTCAGAATCTATATTCAACTTTAGGAAATGTTACATGATATTAAAACCATAGTCCTGACATATATTGTTTTCAATAACAAATGAACAAAAAATGTCTTTTTATATACTTATTAACACAAATCTCCACAGGCTGTTCCTGCTGACAGTGCACGAACAATCCTCGTGTTCCAAATGCAAAGGCAAATTTAAGTACAAAATTCGGTGTGTTTAAGGAAACCCATTGGGTGCTAAATGTTAATCTCCCCCACTGTCCCCAACTACTCTCATCTCCAGCAAGAGAAAATGCAATGTCAGGCAGACACTTAGAGCTTAAGAAAGGAAAGATAGACAGGGCATGCCATGGGTCAATAATGGATGCTGTTATCAGACAAGTGGGTCACAAACATTCGCTTGAAGATATTAAACTAATTCTACATAAGAAGTGACTAGTTCACTGATAATTAGCTGCATTTTTATGATGCATATAATTTCCGTGATGCCACAACATTTGTGCTAACACTATCAAAAAGATGATAAAGATGAAAGTAGATAACCTTCAGGTTAACTCTAATTGGAATACCCTTAAATTAGGGGAAATGACATCTAACTTTAATGTGCAATAACACCCTTATCTTTTTGGTCAGCTCCTGCTAATTTGTTTGTGTACTGTGAGTATCAGTCAATTCTCTTGTGTGTTGCATACTGTACCCCTTAGCATTTGGATGAAATTTAATATCCAAATTTTACATTCTTAATGAAAAAATTATATTTTAATTGCTTACTGTTTTATCTATGTCTGACTTTTATTCGTTGGCATCTCCAGTCAGGAACCCCAGACCTATCTGCAATATGCTTTATATTTAATGATTCACCATGCATATTTTATCTATTTGCATAGCAGTTAACTATACAAGTTTTTCTGAACTTCAGTAGCAAAGGTAGGCCAAATGAAACAGAGAAACATGAAATAAGTTGACTGGTTTCTAGACAAAAGGAAAAGATCAATTATGAAACAAGTTTCATTATCCAGTGATGCAGCAACCAGCAGTGGAGAGACAGTGATGTATTGTGTTGTCTGCTCACACTTCTCAGGTGAAATCACTGGTGAATCTTGTTGGGATTTGTTATGGCACAGTCTATTCATAAAATGAAGAAATCCCACTCATGAGTGGAATTCATCTCAGCTAACTTTTATTGTCCATAGGTTAGAAGTCTATTTGGTCTACTTTGGTCTAAGGTTTCATTATCACTAATTAAAAGACGTGGAAAAGGATCCCAGATAACTAGGCTGGACCTAATGTTCAGCTCTCTATTCCTTTTTCTAAAATTATAGGGACTCGATCTAAAGTTCTAACTGCTGAACATCCATTCATTGCACAAAACTCTACTGTACTCCATAGCTGGCACTGTTGGGTAACTTTCCTGTTACAAGAGACATCTGGGGAAGGTAAAACAATTCTGTTATTCTTTAGGCCATAAAGTTGGGTGCTTTACTGCACAAAACAAATGTTAACCAAGGATAACAAAAAAGTCCAGGTAATTAATGCTTTCTTTGAGTCAGTCTTCGAAAGAAAGACCAGCTATCCTCAGGGCAGCCAGCCCCCTGAGCTGGCAGACAAGGACAGGGATCAGACTCGAGCCCCTCCGATACAGTTCTGGGCTCCTCACTCCAGAGACATTGAGGTGCTGAAGCACGTCCAGAGAAGGGCAACAAAGCTGGTGAGGGGTCTGCAGAGTAAGTCATAGGAGGAATGTCTGAGTGAGCTGGGGGTGTTTAGCCTGAAGAAGAGGAGTCTCAGGGGAGACCTTATGACTCTCTACAACTCACTGAAAGGAGGTTGTAGTAAGGTGAGGGTTCAGCTTCTTCTCCCACACAGCTAGCAACAGGACAAGGAGAAATGGCCTCTGCACTAGGAGTGGTTCAGGTAGAATCAGAAAGAACTTTTTCACTGAAAGGGTTGTTAAGCCTTGGAATGCGCTGCCCAGGAAAGTGGTGGAGTCACAATCCCAGGAAGTGTTCAAGAAATGACTGGGTGGGGCACTTAGTGCTATGGTTTAGTTGACATGGTGGAGTTCAGTCAAGGGTTAGAGTTGATCTGGGAGGTCTTTTCCAATTTTAATGATTCTATGAAATGGGGAATAAAGTGCCCTATGCTGTCTCCTTTGATATACAAAATATTTGTGTTTCATAGTCATAATCCACCACCTTTTTCTAGTGTGACATAGCTCTCAAAATGTTGAAATTATTCCATGTGTAAGTAAAAGTAAATGTTGAAATTTCTAATATTGCTCTACAGCAAGGTGATTTACATTTTCAGCTCATGCCATTATTAACATGTTTCTGGAGGGAATATAAATATTTTCCACGTAAATATATTAAAATCTCTCCCATTTCCTTTATGAAAGTCGCAGAAAGATTAGTATGTAGCTAGTTTAGGTCATCTGGAAGACTCAGCTGGAATGGGAGTCTGTGTTATTCAGGTGAGGTCTGATGGGCAAGTGATGCTCTCTGTTATGAAAAATAGTCATGCCATGACACAACACCACTGATATATCAGAGTTGTCATTTCAATTCACATTTGCTGAATATGTAAAGTGCAACTGTTAAGTAATTTAATATTATTCTGTTGTTTTGTCCTCCTGGGAAAAAATAAAGAAATCATTAACTTAAGAGTGTTTATATATGGTTTTTCCTGTAAGAAACATTATTTTTTCATGAATATTTATGTGAATACACTCATATATATGTATATATATAGTATATATACATGCTTACGTAAGATTTGTTCTGAATATATGTACATGTGCATGTATAAATGTATCTATATGTGTGTGTGTGTGTGTACAAATTATTCTGAATTAAAAATACACAGGAAACTGCCCCTTAGAAAATTAAAACCAGTATTTTCACATGTTGAGTCATTGAATGCTATTTCTGTAATTACAGGCACAAATTGCATTTTATTAGAGGGAAAAAAAAAACCCAAGCAAATGCCTAAGTTGAGCCTTGCATTGCTAAGCCTAGACTTGGGCAAAACTGGGGTTTGTATTTTTAATTTTAAATATATATGAGACTATGTAAAATTTTTTGCTATGGTTTTGGAAATTCTGACAAGGTATCTGCCAACCACTTGACAAATTCCACGCTGTTATTTTCAGAAATAAAGGTTTGAGTAGAGGTCCTGCTGAGAATGGTAACTGCTTATGCATGTGTTTGAACATGTGGGGTAAAGTGTGATCCTCGGTGTTCAAAGCTCCACAATGTTCATCTAATCTGATGCTATTCTTCCCAAAAGGAGTGTATTGTAACACCTCATAGATACAGAAGAGATAAGATTCAAAAGACACAAAGGATTATAGTTACACCTATACCATAGTTCACTGGCTCCTTGGATTACATTACATTGCAAGAAAAGGTCATCAGAACCTGGCATGCATTATGATGTTGGGAAACATTGCTGACTTTATTTCACATCTAAAAATATGTTGCAAAAAGAAGCACTTAATATTAAGCAATGAAAGGTAAACCATTCCTAGTATATATATTCAATTTATGTAAGCTGATAAATACATATTGGGGCCAGGTTTTCAATTTCAGAAATGAATGAGAGATTAATTCATAAATAAATATCCCCATATTTTCCATTTAAAAGGTAAAGATGTGTTAGATGTGTCCATTCAGTTGAGCTTATCAGTGTGTATGGTCATATAAATGTTCAAAGTTTTCAGGAAGCATAATTGCTATGCAGTAGAAACAATTTTCCGGCACATCTACCTGCAGTACTACTTTTGAAATAATACATACTGGAAACCAAGTATTATGAATAAATGGTATCACTTGCTGAATTGTCAATGCTTGCCCTTCATAAACCATGATGTTACTAAATCTGTACTGTATCACTAGCTCAATGACCACATAGTTACTAACCATGCCTATTGTTTTCCAAGCATGAGATTCTGCAACTTTAACAGGATTTGGTTGTTTAACCATTAACTAAGTACATTTGAAAATAAATTGTTGAAATCATTGTGGATCTTTGCTGTATAGCATGACTAGTTTATGATCTGCATTAAAACCACTTCCTTTTGTTCTGATTAAAATACTTCATTTATAGCAGTGATTCTTACATAAATTCTGAAATTATTTATTATAGTGGATAAGAAAGCAAGGCACTGAAATTTTACCAAAGAGTTTTGACTGACATTGATAAATACATAAAGACAATAAATGTTGAACTGCATCTACCAAAATAGTCACTGTTATTAGCTATTGGTCTTGCTTAATTTTTTTACTGAAAATTAGGTGTTCTTGTAATATTATCAAATCTTGTAAGCAAAACATGGGCACAGTATGCATTTTTTTATGTGAACCATAATGCTAGTCGGTAATTTAGACTATTTGCAAAGAATTGGACTTATGTTCAAAGAATCATTTGTATTCTATGTCTATCTTTATGCCACATCTTGGTGGTAGTTCTTGCTTGTGTGGCATCCTTATGTGCCTTGCATCTTCCATGCAGGTGTTTGCAAAGGTTCCACTGAAAAACAATGAATTCAATTGTAAAACAGAGTATATTATGTATTTTAGGTTTCTATGAACCTCCTTAATCAACAGATAATATGAACATAAATGATATGTTAATGTAAGTCATGCCTATTTTGCTATCAATCTGTGCCTAAATTAGTTTCATCATCTTGTCTTTAATAAAATCATGACTGATTAACTTTGCTTATCAAATTTTACCTCTATGTTTGATCATGCAATCCCTCTAAAGTTTGAATAGTTCCTTAAAAAATGTAGCTTCACTACAGAATCACTATATAATATTTGCTTCTTTAAAGTGCAAAAAGTTCCTTTTCTTTATAAGTGGAAGTTCAGAGAAAAGTAGTGTGGACATTCTTGTTCTGAGTGAAAAAATAGTCTGAGGCAGACATACTTTCTGATTCTGAGCTTTCCTCTCTGTCCCTCAGTGTCTCTTGCAAAGCCAGAAGCTAGACTAGCTTGAGGTGACACTGGGAATACTGATGATATATCATGCTTGCCTAGGGTACCACTATTTGTATTCCCTAACACAGCTGGAAATGTCTTGCTTGTCAGTCGACTTCTTAAAACATTCTTTTCTGATTTCTCAGCATCAGTATCTGAGTTAAGCTTGATGATAATAATATTAAAGATCCAGAAATAGACTCAATTTTTTGTGAACCTAGATGTAACCAGAATTGAGAAACACTTCTGATAGGAAAAAAAAGAGAAAGTCACTATCATATCTGATTAATAAATCAATTTTATTGCCTCATTGGTTTAGTTATTCTATGTCTTTAGTTTTTTTTGTTTGTTTTGGGGTTTTTTTTGTTTGTTTTTGGTTTTTGGGTTTTTTTTTTTTTTAATTTTCCTGGTAGGACTAGCTTTGGAGAGTATATCCGTATGATAAATTAACAAGAGAATAAAGAATGATGAGAAAAAAACCCACTATATTATTTACATGTTGTGTAAAATTTAAGACACAGAAATGTTGAAATTCTTACACCTACCAGTATTTAGAAAGCACAATATACTAATAATTGTCACAGCAGTGCTATCTCAAGAAGTTGAAAGATTATTGCTTTTGCCTGCAGTTAATATATCTAGTATTTATGCCACACATTGCAGCTGCTTGAATCTGAATCTCCAAAGTACTCCAGCCTAGATAATAGTAATTTTATATGCATTTATCACAATATAAGTGACTACTTTCTTGGTGTTCTGTAACAGGATCAAAACTTCATGTGCAAACTATTATTAATACTCTTACTTTTCTTACATTTTCTTGTACTAATCCAGATCACAACTACAAGAATATGATTTATCACAACTATAAGATTTTCTTTTAGATGTTTCATCTTGTAGATACGGGTTTATCTTGAAATGAATTGAGAGCCTTAATTGGCAAATCAAGACATTTCACCCTGTACATCCGATCACTCATGTTCAGTGTCTGATTAAATCTCTGTGATAGGTTTCACCCAATGTGTTCAATGATGTTCAGTTGAATTTTATTATATTATACTGTCCTACTTCATAGAGTATAGCTTCATACATAGCTATAAATGTAACAATCACATTTACTTTGACTTCCTACGATTATTTTAAGATTACCAAAAACATCTGTAGTCCAAAGTTTGGGAAGGCTGGGCAGTATCAGACAGCTATCTCTGAATTCGGAACTTCAGGAATGAACACGAACATGTTTTAGCATACATGAGATATAAAAACAACAACAACAACAATAATAATAATCAGCAGAAGAATTAGAAGTTCAAATATAATTTCCTTCAGACCTCCTTTTCATGCTTAAATGGCCAGAAAATATAGGATCAGTCATATATATCATTATTCTAGTAGTCCAATAAATAAGTTAGTATCGTATACCTCCTACCTTGTGATGATCTTGAGAAACCACTAGCAGAAAAATATCATAATTTCTTCTGTTTTGTGGTAAATATCTTATTTTCTAACATTTCAATTATGCCATACCTTTAGAAGATGATTCCTAGAATTTAGTTACTCTGTGTATCTAGTCTATTTTTTATTGAGCTCATAAAACAACAACAAAAAAATGTTATAAAGTCCAGCTATCATCAATTTAGGAAGGGATATGACTTTACGCTGGCATTCATTCGACATAATAACAGGCCTTTTATTAAAGGAACATCCTGGAACACTAAGTAAACAGCAATGTTCAAAAATGCCACAAGGTAAAGAATTCTCTGAAGGTTCCTCTGCAAGCAATTGAGTTGTGGAACTGGCTATCTTTATCCTTGAGACAACATTTATTGCTTTCTGAAACCCTCCAGGAATTGTCACTGGATGTTCACTAGGTATTCCTAACTTGTAAACATGGTCACTGTCCTCCGAAAGATTTCGCTTCCTTGCAAAAACCCAAATAGGTTGAATATACCCAAGCATGATCAAATGTTTATGTGAAAACACAGTTTATACTACTCTGTGCATAAAGCAATATATCCAGGTATCCTAATTAGCATGGTGGGGGGAAAGGGATCAGGAAAGTCAAAGGCAAAAGGGTTCCTGCCTTAAATGCATTTAGCTATGTTAGTATGTAAAATACAACCCTTCACTCTTTTTGTAATGTTTTGCAAAAGATTACAAAAATTTTTTAAGTTAGTCTTAACTTGCATAAAACATTACAACCACTCAATTTCAGCATCTGTGCTGGGTAAGGATTTACAAGCTGATTTCTTGCTTTTCTGTGCTTGTGGGGAGTATTTTATAGCCATGTGATATGCATACTTTAATTACTAAAGGAAGGTAGGACTACTAGTTGAATGAACAAGAATCTTAATCATAGAAGTATAGAATCGTAGAATCATAGAATGGCTTGGGTTGAAAGAGACCTTAAAGTTCATCCAGTTCCAACCTCTCTGCCATGGGCAGGGACGATTTCCTCTAGACCAGGTTGCTCAAAGCCCCGTCCAACCTGGCCTTGAGCATTTTCAGGGATAGGACATCCACAACTTCTCTGGCAACTTGCTCCTGTGCCTTGCCACCCACTCAGTAAAGAATTTCTTCCTAATATCTAACCTAAACCTACTCTCTTTCAGTTTGAAACCATTCCCGCTTTTCTTGTCATGGTTTATACCCTAGCAAAAAGTCTCTCTCCATCTTTCTTGTAGGTTCCCTTTAGGTACTGAAAGGACACAATTAGGTCACCCCAAAGCGTTGTCTTTTCCAGGCTGAATAACCTCAATTCTCTTAGCCTTTCCTCCCAGGAGAGGTGCTCCATCCCTCAAATCATCTTGGTGGCCTACTCTGGACTTAGTCCAACAGGTCCATGTCCTTCCTGTGCTGAGAACCCCAGAGCTGGATGCAGCACTGCAGGTAGGGTCTCAGCAAACAGGAGTAGAGGGGGAGAATCACCTCCCTCAACCTGCTGGCCACACTGCTTTGGATGCCACAGTTGGCTTTATTGCCTGCAAATTCACATTGCTGATTCATGTCCAACCTCTCATCCACCAGCACCCCCAAGTCCTTCTCAGCAGGGCAGCTCTTGATCTGTTCATACCCCAGCCAGTATTGAGAGTAGGGGTTGCCTCGACCCAGGTACAGTACCTTGCACTTGATCTTGTTTAATAAACACCACGAGATACTCATGGGCCCACTTCTCAAGCTTGTCCAGGTCCTTCTGGATGGCATCCTATCCTTCAGGTCCTGTCAACTGCACCACTTAGCTTAGTGTCATCTGCAAATTTGCTGAAGGTACAGTGGATCCCTGTATGTCATTAATGAAGATATGAAATAGCACCTGTCGCAATATGACCCCCTGAGGAACACCACTTGTCACTGATGTCCACTGAGACTCTGAGTGTTGACTAGTGCTCTTTAGATGCAACTGTGAAACCAATTCCTTATCCATCTTACAGTCCATCTACTGAATCCATTTCTCTCCAATTTAGAGAGAAGCAAGTTGTGAGGGACCATACCAAATGCTTTACAGCAGTCCAGATGAATGGGATCTGTAGCCTTTCCCTTGTCCACTGATGTATTTACTCCATCATAGAAGGCTACTAGGTTGGTCAGGCAGGACTTGTCCTTGGTGAAGCTGTGCTGGCTGCCTCCAATCACCTCCCTGTCCTCTATGTGCATCAGTATAGTTTCTAAGAGGATCTGTTCCATGATCTTCCTGGGCACAGAGGTAAGGCTGACAGGTTGGTAGTTCCCAGGGTCCTACTTTCCACTCTTTTTACAGAAAGGCCCAATTTTCCCTTTTTCCAGTCACCTGAGACTTCACCTGACTATGATGACTTTACAAGATACAACTTATTATATATGAGGGATATCAGATACTACTTCAGGATGGAAGTCGTGATTAAACCATTTCATGAAAGGCAAGGATTAAGGTAAACTGTGTTTACACCATGTCTGTTGTTTTCATACATAGAACCTCATCAAAGATTACATGAAAACCATAAAACTGCAGCATTTTCTTTCTTTTTTTTAATGAGTGTTCTTAATTCACCTAAAAGAACCAAAGCCTCTGGTGAAGGTACTGTCTATAATCAATGCTCTAGGTCTTACCTTGCTTCCACAAAAACTACAAAGATGTTCCCAAACTGAAACATGTACATGCCTTTGTTGAAGGGTTGTGGCATTGAAAGATGATGATAATGAAACAAGAATAAACTAAAGGAGGAATTAAAGAACTTTCTGAATCATAAATTTCAGTTTTTTGTGCTGGACATATTAAGCTCAGATATAAAACTCCAAACATTCTGAATTCCAATTTGAAAAGCTATTGATTTTTTAATGCGTCCTCCACTATTGGAAGGTTGTTTCAGAACCTGATTTCTTTTAAAACTATAAATCTAATTTCACACACGCAAAACAAAGGCTTCATTTTAAGTCCAGTTTACCTCAACACTGTCTTTTAATTTAAGTAACTTTCTTCCCTTTTTGTTCTTTCTATGCTTCTAGGTAACACTCATGCCAGCTAACTCTTTCATTAGCTTAAAAAGCTTAGGAAAGTAAGTTTTACTTTTCTCCAGAAGATTTCCAATCACCCTACCAGACATCTGCAGCAGTTGCCGTTTAAGCTTCTGTATGATGGGCAGGACTATTAACCTTGTTAGACTTCCAAAAATTGTGGGTTAACTCCTCCAAATACAGCCTTATCAGCTTTATTGCAGTACTTTTAGATTCAGTTAGTCAATATTATGTTTCTTGCACTGGTAGTTTAGGATTTTCTGTTTTTCTGACTCATCTACTTGCTATTTGATCACAGTACTGGGTCTGTTTCCCAGTGAAAAGAATGGCCTTTTCACTGATTTTGTGAAATTTATATGTTCTCATAGATATTGGTGCTTTATGTTTTTCCTTATCTCTATCCGTTGTTTCACACACTTATGTTACTTCACTTAAGTAGCATTCTCTAAGCCCAGAAGAAGAGACACCACTTGATTAATTCCTACTTCTCATTCTACTTCTTTTTTAAATTATTCTTATGAGTCACAGCAAGCCTGTCACCAGGAATAACATCTACATATCCATGGATATTTTGAATTATCATCTCTATTACTGTTCTATTTTCTTGTCTTATTGATGTTTCAAGAAAATTGTTCTTATCTCAACCCATGATCTCTGCCTTCTGTGCCTTCCACTGGAGGGGCAGGAAGGGGAGTGGCACATGGTCTTTTTAGTGGGAGTACTTAATTGAGGAATACCATTCCTGAATCATGACGGAGAACCACTAAAGCATTTTCTTTTGCCTGGCTTAGTAATTCTTGCTGCACTGCAGTGAAAATTTTCCAGTGACACAGCCAAAGGCTGACCAGCAGTTTCTTTCACACTGACTGTTTTGAGAATGCTTTTCAGGCTCATGTGCAGAGCCTTTTGGTGTGTGGTGATTTTTGGTGTGTGGGTGTTTTTGTTACATATCTGTCAGTTCTTTTAAATGAGAAGTTCCCTATTTATGTGGACCTGCCTATTCTTCAGGTTGTTCCACAACCTCAGTTCTCTCCCTTGCATCGTGCTTCTCATCTGTGGATTGATTTCCCTTCCCTTGTCCCTATGACTGCTCTTATTACAAACTCTTCTCCAGCACCAGCCCTAGGTAATTAAAGCTTTCCTGTTCTGTGCTTAAGAAGAGAGTAGCTCTTTTTCAGTGCTGTTTTATCTTCCACCTTCAATCTCTTTTTCCCCTCCTCAGTGCAGCACACTTGCTTTTCTACTCTACATTTGCTTTTCTACCAGACTTCTTCATAAAATCATAGAAGTGCGGGTTAGAAGGGAGCTCTGGAGATCATCTAGTCCCAGTGAAGGGATGAATACTGCCAACACTAGATCAGGTCACCAAGTTTCCAGCCAAGTTTTGTGAACTTCGAAGGATGGAGATTCTACTATACCTTTGGGTACCATTCTGCTGATCATTCTGTTTTAGTTTTACTCTACTGTCTTAGTGGAGAATATTTTTTCTAATATCCAGTCTGAACATCCCAAACCATGATATGTGGTCATTTCTCCCTGTAATATCATTTGTCACTGCTGAAAAGCACCTGGCTCCATTATCCACAGAACTGTCCTTCATCCAGGTGTAGGCTGCTCACAGATTCCCGCCCTTAGACTCCTGTATTCTGGATTAAGCTTTACTCAATATCTCCTTGTAGGCTGTACTAGAGGCTTATTAGTACTCCTAATTGTCTTGATACCCTGCTACTGAGCCCTTGTGAATTTTTCAATATCTCTTTCGCACTAGTCTGGCCAAAACTAAACACAGTATTCCAGGTGTGGCATATACCATTTGCGAAGAGAGTGTACTGCTAACTCCAGTTCTGTTTGATATCCATTGTAACCCCATGACCTCTCATCTGGGTTGATATTAAGTTTGTTGGTTCTAAAATAGTACTGATGCCTACTTGTCTCCAGTTTGGTATCTGCAAGTTTGCTTTTGGTCTTATCATAGTGCTTTTTTCAGTCAAGCAAATGAACAAGATCAGTCCAGTATTGCTCAATATAGATATTGAGCCACTGATTATTGTCCTTTGAGCCCAGAAGTCTGGCCACTTTTAAACTAGTCTCTTTTCAGACTTTTTTTACCTTGGCATTATGGTCATATGCTCCCCAAAACCATGCTTTTTTAAAGCAAAGATCAGAACTCATGTGAGGTTTCTCACGAGTTCATAAGACAAGGATTTGTTGAGTAACACATAGCAAAATGAAGTCCCGTGTCAGCACTTTGAGGTAGCCCTCTTTCCCTGGAAAAATAAAGGCAAATGGAAAGAAAGAAAAGACTATGCCAGTTATCATACAGCTCTTAATTTCTCTGCCAAGAAGATCACAACCATACAAAAGCAAATGTTTTGCACTAACACTTTTGTGATGGGAAGCTGCTGAATATTTGCATGTTCCATTGGGTGTCAATGCAGCCTGGAAGATAGAAAATAAAAACCTCTCCTTAAAGTATTGCTTCTGATGAATTCCTACAGTTAGAAAAGCCCAACATGTTCGTAAGTCAAAACCAAATTACATACCAGACAAGTGAAATAATTTCTAAACATTTGTTTTCAATACTGTTTTCTCCCTCCCTCTCTGGCTCAACCACACACTCCAGTGCACAGACAATCGCAGATGTCTGAGCCAACCTGCCAGCTGTAGCTTGGGAAAGAGTTCTGCATCAGGATGCTTTCATCTGCCCCACCCTGCCCACAAGGACAGCTGTAGACAAATTAAAATATCTGGCAAACAAGTTTGGATTTCAATGCACTGACTTCTGAAGCTAAACACATCATGAGGAGAGTTTGTGCCTTCTGCTTAGAGATGCAAGTCCTTACATTTTCATCAGCCAAGCAATCAAAAAACTCAGAAGACAAAACATTTATTCTTACCAGCAAGCATTAAAGTTGGGCTCGACAATAATGTTTTAAACTCCATTTTGGAGTGTCTTTTAGCTCATGGCAGCTGTCTTGCTGCAGTTTTCAAAGTACAACCCCTACCATACAGTTCTCTCCAGGGAGATTTTTTCTCAGAACTGGCCTTAGAGGTACAACCTAGCCCTGGTAGATTTCAAAGCCTCAAATATTTATGCATGTGTTTACTAAAAAACACATTTAAATTTACATTAAAATGACAATTATAAGATCGAAAAGGTTAATTTAAAAACTTTGCATGTTGTGTAATTAACTGACTCTAAAATACAGCTGCTGTGTTTGTCTAGTACCTCTGTGTTTTGAAATTCCTGTGATGACATGAAGTCTCTCTGAATCACAATAACACATTACTTAGCACTGTTGTTCGCCCTAATTGCTCTGCTATTGGAATTCACAAAAAAATAAAAGCAAGACATTTCCATACATTCAGAACATATTCATGGTGGTTTAAGAGAGGCTATTTGACATTTAAATCTCATTTAGGTCTCATTTGATTTTTCATTTTAGATATCTTGGTTCAGTTGCTTTCTGTGTAAGTGTGATGGGAGCCAGATTGTTTGGTGAGAGCATTTTCTGAAAGTCTACATCATGCTGGGAGCATGGGATTCCCCTATGGTCAGCTTCTCATGGTCTGTATTCAGTGAATTTACAACATTTTATGATTGTCTGTGTTTCAGTTTAATTTTGAAAGATGCCTTTCTCCTCTTGCACCCCTACCTTCCACATTATTATTTATGTCCTGTATATCCATTTGTTTGCACTTATTGCAATAAATGTCTTTCAGCTCACCAAATTGAGATCCTTATTAGATTTTTTTTAATTGCTCATATGCTTCTTATCTTTTGCTATTTTGTCTGAATATTTTGCATGCTATTTGTCAATTCTGAGAATGTATTAGAAAATCTGTTCAAGTATTTATGAGTGAGGGCAGGTGAAAACACATTTTTTATTCAAAATATTATTTTATATTCTGTCATAAACCCCAAACTGATATATAATTTTTAATGTTTTCATTGGCTTTTCCATATTTTGGATAGTTCCTTTATGCACAGGAGAAAGACAAACTATAATACAATTTAAAGTGTTTACAACTTGAATCCACTGAGCACCTCTTTTACTAGAATTTTTGATGTTTTTTAAATGCAATCAGTACGCATTGTAACTAAAGTATTTCTAATACAGAAGTGTTACATTTATCTGGATTTTATGGTTGGAAGAGCTTTTCCTTTTCTGAAATCTTGATCATATGAAGAGAGCTCGGTTCTACTGTGAGATTGTTGCACTTTGTAACAGTGAGATGGTAGTGAGAAAATGGAGCAGTTGTCAGCTACCCAATCCCATAAGCTTTGAATTTTCTGCTTTATTTCATATGAAAAATCAGGATACAAAGCCTCACACTATTATAATGTAAAGTTTACATATTTCAAGTCTTGGCAGATAAGCATGAAAGTTCAAATTGAAAATGAATCTTGATTCATTCCCTGCAGCAAAAGCTTAATTGTGTTTATTACTGCGTAATTCTCTTGTAACAATTAGCCCACACATTTTTTCACTCTTCAGCAAAGGCCCCAGTTCTGCAAATACTTAGTAGCTACTACTAGATGTTTCCTGGGACTACATTCAGAATGTAAAGTTAACTACATGCATAAATTGTTACATGGTTAGATGTGAACTAACTTCAGTTAGAAAAATTTGGAAACCTAAAGAAACAGCAAAAAAAAAGTCATAAGTTTTAGATATCATTACAAAACCTGAGTCTACCCATGTTAATACTTATGCATGGTTCCAGAAGTAATTTGATAAATATTTCCATGGTGATGAATTTCTGTAATCTAACTTTTACCTCAGTGGATTAGTTCTGGTGGCACATCCCTCAGAATGAGGCAGCACCAGAATTGGAGGGAGGTGGTACATTGTGTGTAGTAAACACACTGATTGTTTAATTCTGGGATAGTAACATTTTTTCCAGTGGCACTTTGCAGTAAGGAACAAAATCAAAATAGTTAGGTGACTGATTTATGGAAGATACATGGAACAATAAATTCACATTAAAATATATTTTTAAACAGGGAAAACATCTGTAATTTCCATAACTCTAGTCTTTGAACTTTTATATAACTTTATTCCATTTAGTTTTTTATTTTTACCATATATTGCAATTGTGTTTACTTTCAGTACATTAGCAGTCCCTTCAAATTCCTGGTAGAATAGTGAGCATCGACAATACCTCAGCCCTGCTATTAGTTCCTAACAAAGAAAGTAAAGCATTTAGCATTTGCCCTGGGAAGCACACTGGAGTTAACACATCCTGATTTATTCGTTTCAGCCATTAGCGGCAAAACAAAATAACGTTGAAATGCTTTTGGTATCCTGTGGTTCCTCAATTTGTCTCGTTTCTGTCTTATGATTTATTTTTCCTAGATTCCATTGTCACCAGTCTCAACGGCACCCTCCCAAATTCTGCAGTGACACTCTGGAGATAGGGAGGGCAAGCACAGCTTCCTCTTGGAGGCAGGAGGTCAGGCAGAGTGCTAGAAGGGCAGCTTGGGGTCACAATAATACAGTAGGAGTACAGGGAGTACAGTTAGGTTAGCATATTGTTCTGGTGCTGAGAGCCTTTTTCAAACTCTGATCCATCTTCATCCTCGTAATTAGGCGATCTGTGCTTTCAAAGAAAGTGTTGCTATGAAACACGTTTGCAAATGAAGGCAAATTTGAGGCCTCCTCATTTAAGTGTTGGGCTCATTGTTCTTGGTGGTGTAATTGGTGATCAAGAAGGCAATAAAACGGCATGGCCATTAAACGGCCTGAGCTGAAATTGAAAGGGGAGCATTTATATGGTGCAAGCTGCTGTGTGGAGGCTGTAACTTTCACCCTTACATGAACCAGAGTTTACGTAAAGGCCTGATGGCATGGCTCTTTTTTCACCTCCAGGAGGCGGGGAGAAAAGAAGGGAGGAAAAAAAAATCAAAACTAAATAGAATTAATGAGCCTTCACACATTGTCCTGTTTCTTTTGTTGTGAAAAAGCTGGGCAAAAATTAAGTTGGATAAGAGAGGGTGGCAAAGAAACACCATTAATATCAGGTTGTAAATTCTACAAAACATTAACTTCATTACATGGCAATTACTGTCTGTAATTGGCAGAACGAAAGATTCCACTTTCTCATCAGTTACTAGTTGTATAGGACTCAGCATTTTTTTTTTTCTTGGCAAAGGTCACACCACTGCTATAAAGAATACCTTAATGTGGACTAAAAGCATAACAGGTTCTTTTGCAAATAAGCAAGGGTGTAACTATTAATTGCTGCTAAACATCTCACTCTGTTATTTTGTAAAAAAACACGGCTCACAACTTAGAAAGATAACAACATTAACGATGTAAAAAGGAAAGCTTTTATTATTTCATGGCTACTTGGTCCTACTTTGTGAACAGAAGAAAAAAATGAATTAGAAAGGGATAAGACTACAGAGAAACAATAGCTGCTTTTGAAAACAACTATCAAGAATTTCTTAAAAGTAATTTTCAAGGGTGGGCATGGCCCAAAATAATACGCTGTATGAAGAAGAATTCTATTTTTTTTTCAATTTCTGTTATTATTACACCTTTGGATTGACCTTGCTTTACATTTATCACTTACCTAGTGCATTTATGAAAATATTCCACATATGCTGTGAACTGAACTGTATCCTACCTCAGATTTATGTATATAACTTCAGCTGAAGTTCATGTCCTTAAGAAATATGTTCAATGTCTAGTGGATTTTGTTAGTCAGCTGTAGAGGAAGACATTTAACCTAAATCAGTTTTGAAGTTTCCCAGAGGAAGTTTTTATTTCAAGAATTACATAACAAAGAAATATTATGAGGGAAGAGATCCATTTTTCACATAGACACAAAAAAGATAAAGTTCCTTTTTTCTTTTTCCTTTTTGATCCCAAATGAAGTCAAACAAGAGTCAAAATTTCAGAATTTCTGCCAATGAATTTCAACCTTCACCCTAAACCACCAAGAAATACAGAGTGAGGAACCATGTCTAATTTTATTAAAGAAATATTGAATTATATAATTTATTTTTTATTAACAGAAAGCATTGAAACACCATAGAGTCAAAATGTTTTCATTTCAGTTTGTTGGATAGAAAAGATTCCAGCCCACCTGCACTTCACTCTGGGCTGTAGTTCAGAGCTGCTGGATTCCCACTGCTCCCTGGTCTTCAGACTCTTTCCATACTGAATGCCATTTCCAACATGCCAGACAGGGACTCACCAAGAAGCTTTGCCTCTGAGGGAGAAGAGTTTGTGGAGCCTGAGTGGTCAACATAACTTCTTTGAGATGCAGATATTCTATCACAGGCAGATACAATGCTAATATGAAAACAAAATCAGTTCAGTTTGCTCAATACATTGAAATGATAAAAAATTCATATTATACTAATTCATAATAAATTCTTTCATATCAGCAGAATAATATTTCCTGATTAAATATTCAATATTTGTAAATAAAATTTTTACATTGAAAGTCACTTAACAATCACTTTCCAAGTAAGATCTTATTGTTTTTACTTAGTTTTGCTCATTATTTTTAATTACATAAAAGATTTTTCTGATACGCTTCATGATATTACTGTTGGAACTTCGTGACTTTGTAGTTGATATTTTCTTTGTGTTTATCTCCTGAATTCTTTACTTTTCAAAGTGAATACTGCAATCTCCCATGACAAAATAGCCAGAAAGGTTCAAGAGCATATCAGTATGACAGAAAAAGGCCACAACAGGAATGCTTTCACCATGTTTAAACTGGTTCAAGGAAGGAAAGGCATAAGATTTCCCTGAGGCTAATAGTCTGTAGCTTGGAATATGTGTAAAAAAGTATGGATCTGTTCGGGTTTTTTGCTGAGAAATATGAAACCCAGTGGTGAAATGGAAAGGTGGATGAAAGATGTCTGAGGAAACTCTCAAGTAAAAAAACTGAGGAAAATAAAATTATTCACTGCCAATGAGCCTCTGGTTGTCATATATATATGGCCAGAATCTGGCCTGCGTTGAGTTGCATTTTGAACGATATTTGATCAATCAATAAAAGAGAATGGATTGATTCAGATATATTGAGACATTGTTACCCTTCGTCATCTGCTAAGTGTTAGAATAAGTTAAACTGTAATTGGATCACAATGTTTGCTCTGTGGCTACTACAGCTACACAATGCTTATAGAATTGTACAAGTAATTTGTCTTCATGGGAAACTTGCAAGAGCAGTATATCAGCCTGGTTTTGTCAATGGTAGTATCCACAACATATGAGAAGAAGGCACCCTGACAGCAGGTCACCAGCCAATTTGATTTTACATCTGATATTTGCCAAGTCCAGTGCAAGTCCTCAAGTCTTGTGCTCCTATTTGAAAGACGCTCTTGCTGAAGCAGGAAAGCTGTGCAGCGTGATTCAGTTCAATGTGATGCTCTGACTGAGCAGAAGATCTGCAGGCAGCAGAGACAGGTCAGTGTTGCACTCCTCACAGACCAATTAGCCTAAAAAGGACACGAAGGAATATTCCACAGTGCTGCACTGTTCAGCAAAAATGTAACAGCTCTACCCAGTGGAGTGATGACTTTGCCAGGCTCTCCAAGTCTGCCCCATCAGACAGCACCACGCCATTGGACCTGCACCACAGAGGTAGGAGCCAGATCCAACCTCCTCGGGAGAGGGTTGCTGAAACAAACAAACATGTACAGACAAGATTGATAGTGCTGTCATCAGTATCAAAATAGGAACAAATTGATGTACTACAACTGAGAAATATGTCTTTCCTAGTCATTTTTGATGGCTGTTATGATATAAAAGTCATGTTTGAAAGATGGGGGGAGAATACTGGTTGTAGGTGGGATATATTTTGTGCTGAGGAGAGAAAGTAAGATGAGGACAGAGACAATATTTTTGTAAGGCTTCTATTTTTAGAAAGCAATATTCTTCTTTCTTTCTTCTTTACAGTACTATTTCTCAGTAGAAATACGTTTAATATGATCTTTTTATCTTAAGTGTGTTCCATAGATAGTATTAATGTTTTCAAGAGGACCTTTAGGCTTTAGTCACTTCTAAAATTATAATAAAGGGACAGGAAAAATTCTGCACAACACAAATAGTCTGTTTTGTTACTGTTAGAAAAGTAGAACTGAAGGCAAATCCACTAGAAATTGTCTAAATAACTTCTGTCATAACAGAAGGCAAAGAGTTTTAAAAAGGAGGAAGTTCTAAAATTATGTAAAATCTAAATTTCCACAATCTAAAATATGGAAAGAAATCAAGATTTATTAATGTTTTGGTCTTGTTTCTCAGAGACTTTTCTTCCCAGTTGAATGAACATTCAGAAGTGTGCCTGCATTTCATTTGGTGCAGTTGTTCTTCACAACACATCCACCTCCAGTGGAACTGTCAAAGGTGCTTGGCATACCTGGAGAATTAAGTGACTCTTTCATTCTTTGAGCATGACAATGCTGATTATCATCAGCAATCTTAAACTGCTTCAGCAGCCTGCACCCTGTCTGTTTACAGGGAGGAAAGAATCTGTTCTCAGTCCTGCTTAGTCTTTGGCCTCTTTTCTTGGAACACCAGCCAGGACCCAGGTTCTGACAATTCCTATGTGCTTAAGAGTAAACTCAAGTTGCAACCTGAGTGTTGTCCTGTACATTCCATCTCTATACATTTTGAGAGATGGTGATTTTTAATTTGAATTCTGTGGCTGTACAGAAATATAGTTTAAATTAGTACAGCTTTTCATCTGTAAACTGCAAAGGCTTTCTGTCTCTTAAGCATGTGAGAGATACTTTCTTTTGCAAGCATCTCATACCTATATCTGGCTTTGAATCCATATTTGTTCAGTAACTGTGCAATGCATTTTTGCCTTTGTCACCAAAGCTTTGGTGATAATTTGTCAAAATACATTTATGGAGTAGGGTGTAAATACAGAAACCTCAGCCTCAGAAAATGCAGCAGTACCTCATATTGAGAAAAAGTCACAGAATTATAGATGTGATGTCATTAATTTAAGTCTAACTTGTCAATTTAAGGAACACCAGAGATGTGGGACAGGTAGTTTCAGGGGACAGCTCAACTCAAAGTAATATCTCAGCTACATGTTTTTTTTAATGTGGGTATCACTAGTATTTTCTGATGAGGCTAGAATTGAGTGACACTTAAAAGAAATCAGTGATTGAAAAGGTTTGGGTCTCTCTTTAGAGTTCTGGGATGTAATAAGATTCATGCCAGTCCTGCAAGTCACATTTTTCTTTCTCTAGCTGGATGTGGGATTTATTCCAGGCAGAGGCCCAGGGAGCGATATGGCAATCCATCTTAGTATAATTATGTGAGCACTGCCACATAAGATCTGATGCCCTCAGGACAGAGCATGCTTCCAACTGCTTTGTAAAATTATCTTAAATACTTCATCAGGGCAGTTCACATACCAGTTCCATAAGTGCTTCTTTCTAAAGCTTCACAGGGATGTAGGTGAGGGAATTAGTCCACACCAAGCTCATTTTTGGCACATTGAAATACTTGTGTTTGTATGATATATCTCAGAGGATATATTACATGATGAGATAGGAGTGCAAAGTACAGTTTTGGAAGTGTCATAACTGCAGCAGATTAACTATTTCCTCCTGTTCACATGGAAACATCTTTCCTTATTGAGTCCTACTGTATCCAGCACAGGCCTCCAATTTCCACTCCTTACTGTTTTTCATCTCTTAATCCTATTTACATTTTTCCTCTGAAGTCATATTAACTGTATGTCATGTTCTTACTTAAATAGCTGAATTGATTCTGTGTTTTTGCACTCATGTTTTGAATTTGAGTGCTGCTGTACCTGGGGTGTACCTTTTCAAAAAGTTTTTGCTTTTCAGATACCCAAACACACCATGAACACCAAAGGACTGTAGAGGAAGTGACTTGTATGTGACCAATTTTGAGCCTTTTTTGTAAATTTCCCTTCAGTCAACTGAGTGGGCAGTAATGGAAAACTTATGGCTACTCAGAGAATGAGTGAAAATCACACACACACTCTATTGGCATGATTTACACCACTAAATATTCTACCTGGTACATTTCCAAGTTTTTAAAAATACATTTTTATCAATTTTTTTCACTAGAAGTCATAACAGCTTTGAATGAAAATGTAGTATTAAGTATTCCCATGTTTCCATGAGAATTTATAAAAATCTCTCTAAAACAGAATATTCTTCTGTTACCTGGTGTAGTAATTTCCAGCAGGCAAGTTAATGGCAAGTCTCCGAGTTTAAGGAGTTATATACCAGACTGATGGTGGTCAGATCCCTTCATTAGCATTGACATAAGTTTCTGTGTGTACTATCATCAGAATGCATATTCCTACTGATTATTTTCTCATTTCCAAACCATCTTGACCATTATCTAAACTGTTGCAATTATACCAACAGTGGCTCCAATAGAAATTTGCTGATTTCTTCACTAGATGGGAACATAAAATCCTGCTCACTATTTCATAGCTACTTTCCTGCTAGGCTTGCACAGGAATTATGAGAGCATGGGATAACCCTTGTCTGGAATATGGTACTGGAGACAGAGAAAACCATAACCATCAGAGTCACTGTAATTAATCTGCCAAGAGAACGAGGAACACGGCCATTCATGAGAGCTTTGAAAAAGAGCAGGCNGTGAGATTTAGCTAAGTGCTACTACAATTACCTGAACAATTGCTCTCCATCTGATAAACTGCCTGTCCCTGCATGGCTCAGTGTTGGAAATTCTCTTCTAATCTACAAGGTCGTCTCTGAAGTCTGGTAGATATTGTGTTGAGCTTCTTTCATTATAGTCCTTATCATTCAGCTGTTTGCATGCACTCATTTCCTTCAGCTGCCTCTTTGCTCAACTACCAAGCTGGTTTGTTAAGCTTCCAAACTTTGATGACACCTAAGCTGTGGCGTTCTCACTGCAAAACCCAATATATACCAAAGAAAATGCTATTATTTAGTAACTTGTCTCCAGTCATAAGTAACACCTTTGCTGATTCCCTGTTTTACAGTTGTGCAACCATTTTGCAACCTCTTCCAGCAGGAGAGATCCCACAGCTGAGACAGCTTTCCCTGCCAGTAAGGCTGAGGTTTAGGACTATGAGAAGGCTGGATGTGCTGAGCTATTGTTTTATGCAAGATACGTAACTGTTGAAAGCTGTTAGATTACTTCATTGACTTGAAAGCAACAAAGCTTCATTGTATATTTCTTAGTCTTCCCTGTAAGTTCTCCTTTCTGTCTTGACACCAACGCTTCTTCTAGTCCCTCCAGCCTCTTCCTTAGTTCACAGGCTACAGACATCCGTAACCCTGCACTCCCTACCCTCTTCTTCTCCAGGGCCTTTGTTCAAAAGTGAAACGTGATGAAAAAACAATACCAGTGAAGAGTTCCTCTCTTTGCATTTTAAAGCATCATTCCTTATGACTTCCATTTAAATGATTTTTTTTTTAAAGTTAGAATTTAAGGAAGAGAGAGGATGGGTTTGTTTTGAGTCCTCTGAAATGGTAATAATTCTGAATTTTATGTTCTTTAATAAATCTGTGCTTCAATTCCTTGGCTAGCTGCAAAAGTAAGGAAAAGATCAGGATTTAAGATATAAACACACTCAAGTACTGTCAAGAATCTCATCATTATCCTGAAATAGGCTTTTACAGTAAATAAAAAGACAAAAGAAAGAACCTCGCCTTATTTTCCCCTCTTTTTAAGTCAGTTTTCTAAATACTAATGTTACTTTTATTGAAGCTAGAATTTGCATATTAATCTCAAATATGTACTTCATTCCTTTTTAGACTATAATACTTCATGGTAGCTGCTTATGATTTTCCCTGCAAAAATCTCTGGAAATGCCATGTCTACTAATTACAGCATATACTGATAAAAGCTCTGATTTTGATGAGTAAATAACCATGAAAGTTAGGTATTGATCTTGATAGTCAGTTGCGTGAGGAATCATTTACTTTAATCGTAAATTTACAAGAATGGTCACTTTATTATTTCTTCTATTTGAAATCAAGAAACCCCTTATGATTTGTTTTGTACCACCATTGGATAAACCTTGTCATTATGCCCTAGAAGGAGAAAAATAATCTCTGACTCTGTGGTTTAGCAAACAGGCATAAAGTAGTGAAGTCTATCTGACAAACTCTTTTTGAACCAGAGGGTCATCTATGTGTCTTCTCTGCAATATAAATCCAACCTAACATAATTTCTTTTCTAGTCTAAGTGGCCTAGATAGTAATGCATGTGATTAAAGTTCTTGTTATTTTAATGAGGAAAACATACATCTTTTACTGTATAAATCATAAGCCAGAAAGTTGAATGTTCATATTCCCATAGTGTGAGCTCATATTACACAATATACTTACTGTCAGGAATGAAGACAAGATAATTATGGTTTTAAGGAAGCATAAATCCACCCTTTCTGGAGCACAAACGAATAATTAAAGAACTTGTAATTGGTTGTTGTATGAAGAGATTTTATAATCATGACATTTACCAGCCTTTTCATTTGCCTCTTTCAGAATCTGGATGCACTTTCTTAAGAGTTCATTCAGTCACTGGAAACTACCTCAGTGAAATTCTCTGCTTTTGACAAAGATCTTTACATACCTCTAAAAGTTTTCAAAATTTTGTTTAAGCATAAAATGGGTTTTATTTTCCCTACTTATAAAGCATTGCACATACTAAAGCTGAGAACCCTAGAAAGTGGGGCTTGAAGAACATATTTAAAATTACTTTACCCAAAAAGGACAAATATTACAATACTGAATACAAGCATGTTTATAAAATACAAAGCTGAATTATGGTACTGCTATATTAAAAATTAAAGTGATTGAACCCCCTGAAATTTAAAAATATTCCTTTTTTAATGGGTGGGAAGGAAATCTTGGTGTATGGTCGCTCTCCCATGCATGCAGAGAAAAAATATCTATCAAATGATTATGTCCAGGCTTTTTTTGATAACAAAACTCTGCATGTGAAAAGAGCAAAAATTTCATCACTTATCAAACATCAAATAACATTTTCTACTGAGACACCAAGTCAAGGAGAGGGCAGTTATATCAAGTAATTTCTTTCAGTCAATGATATATTTTGATTAAAACAACAGCAAATATTTGGAGATACTTTGGTACGTTTGAAGTACTGTAATTTAACCCAATGTGATAAAAACATTATATGAAATAGTTCTATTTCAGAATTACTTTTAAAATATCTGAAAATATGATAGAAATTAGTAAATCTAGGAGAAGAATAAACCCATAAATACCCAAAACCATATATATCTATAGAAGTACACCATTTAAACCTATATAATAGGATAGTCATCTCAACTTTGCTTGTTGCATTGCTACTTTTTTGTGTATAACCATTTTCTGCAGAACACAGTTTATCATCCTCCATTAATACGCAGTCTTATTACTTTTCATCAAAATCAGAGCAAAGTGGGCAAAGAAATAAACAAGCAACTCCCCAAACAAAATTAACTAGAATATTTTTCCTGCCGCAAAGTGGAGTTTACTCCCCAGAATTATCACGTCATACAAGTAATCCAAGAGCCTTGTCTATAGAGAAAAAACTTCCTTCCTTTCCTCAGTTCTCTCTGCCTGCATTTATTTGTAATGTGTTTGCAGTGGTGAGGAACTGTTCTTGTCTGCCTTGGCTACAGCACCACGTTAGTAGAGGAACTGGTGTTTAGCATAATATATTTTGAAGAAATTTATCCTGTTCAAACATGAGATTTCATTTACAACATGAAAGCAGTGTGTCTGCCTGGTGACTGCTTAGACAATTGCCCCCTAGTCTCTAAAGGTGTCCAATGAACTGTGAAAGTCTTCTGGGTCTGTTGTGTGCTTAGGATAAAATGTGTGTGGTTTCCTGATATTTCATATTTTTTTTCAATAAAATAAAGATATTAAGATGAAGGTTAGGAAATTTTAAAATGATGCAGTCCAACAGACTATGTAGTCCATTCTTGTTTTAGAATACATAGGAGATGATACAGAGATTGAGTTGCCTAGGAAATGAAAGCCCAGTGAAGTACTCCAGGAGATGCAGTGAGTACTTCAGGTATCCAGATGCAATATTTGTATAACTTCAAGGTACTTGAAACTTACTGGGAGGTATTTATGTTTTCTAAACAAATTGTCCTATCAGGTTTATGGATCCAGTGTTGTACATAGATTTTCAAACTGTAAAAGCTGTGAAAAGAAAGGAAGGTATTTTTTCATTCACCAAATTACCTCAAGGGTCAGAATATAAAGAAAAAATTAAAAGAACATTCTACAGCTGAGGCATGCATAAAGAGGAGGCAGCCCATTGGTAGCACTAGGTATTATTAATGGAGAGAGCAATGTAATCTATGAATACATTGCTGTATCCATACCAAGATGCTTTTTTATGTTATTTACAGAAAAGTGATGAGCCTGCAAGTTCTTTAACAACATTTTGATCCCCTGAGCTTGCACATCAAAATCTTCTTACTTGCTGTAAGACAAAATCTCTAGAAGAGATTAGAAATGAGGATCTCACAGCCAGAGCATGGCAGTGCTACTTCACGCAGTCTTTCTCCCTGAGCTTGGGGCCAGGCCAGGCATTTTTCTGGGTTGCAAGGCGACCACGACGGTGCAGCGCTGACTGACCACTTTTGGCTCGAATGCCTTGCAGTTGGTGGTTGAATCCTTGAGCCAGTACGTGATGTATTCCCAGCATGGTGGCTGCATTTGAATTGCTCAGATGATGAAGCTGGCCGGTGCTGGCGCACAGCAACGGGGTAACCCAGAAAACACACTGTGCAGCCTGGCTCAAATACTACATCAGTGCTGCTGCATTCCCTGCAGACAGTCACTTGTCTGGCAAAGAAACAAGGTTACAGATATAGAGAAGGCTCTCTAAGTGCTTAAGCTCCAGTTTATGTTATGAACAGCAGCACCACGTAATTCAGAACTGTCCCTGACTGTGTCAAAATGTCACTAGTTTCCTAGCATATGAGGCCACATTGCTGGCATTAGAAATAACATGTTTTTCTTTTGGCCAGAGGGGGAATTGAAATGCCTCTCTAAATAGACCTCACTTCTTGCCATAAACACTATAGGACACGAGGATTAAAGGTTTTGACTGAAGGCAGCATTCTTTGTGGAATCAAAAAAGAGGAAGAAAAAAAACCCAAAAGAACAGCATTGATGTGTAAGACCAGAGTTGCGTTCTCTGTTATCCATCGCAGAGTGCATAGCAGTTGTGCAGGTTCACCAGCACAGCAAATAGCAATGGAGAAAAGGAACCCAAATTATATGAGTCTTTAAAAATATGTATATGAAATGTGTATCTATATCTGTAATGTGTATATACACACACATGCATATATGCGTGTGTGTATACTTCTATGTGATTGGCTAAAAGAGAGTGTGCCTGTATATATGTACACACACATTTTAGCCATCATCTTGAACCTTTTCTCTTGCTAATGAGTAAATTTATTATATAGTTTAGATATTGAAACACTGCAAAGTATTTTTTTTAAAATATCTTTAGAGATTCATTGATTTTTTCCAAAGGCAGAGGGGAATTGAGAACAAAAACTCTTTTAAAAGATCAAGAGATTTTTTGTTATTATACACAGGATACCACAAAATGCTGTTTTTCAGAGAATTAGTGACCCAAGATTCAAATACTTATCCAGTCTGCATAATCCAATAAACCAACTTAATTTTTGAAATATATTGTGCTTTTGCACTTGTAAGTACAAAATATTGAGCTACATGATACATTTATGGAAAGATTATTCAGATATATTAGGAATATACCTTCCATGTAATGATCTGTTAACCTCCTTAGAAAACCACCCTCCACAATTCTACATGGACAGCCTAGAGATCTGCTTAGAGGTCCTCCTATGTCGGAAGAGTACAAAAGGTTGACCATTTATCTATTCTGTTCTCAGCCCATGGAAAGACTAATCATTTCAAGCAGAAGCAGTATTTCCTATCTCTGCTTCCCTGTTCTTGTTTAAGAAGAAATCTGTGAACATTTTAAGTGATCCATCCCTTAGTACAGCGAACAGCAATGCTGTTTGCTAAATACTCAGTTTTCCTTTAGAAATACCGGTAAAGATGCCCAGAGGGCTCCCTGTGAGCCAGGAGCCAGTACTGCTGGGAGCTTTCCCCAAAACATCAGGGCAGAGCTCATCCCAATGCCTCAGCTGGGAGCAGGGCAGCAGAGGGAGCACTGAAGCAGACCCTGCCCCAGCCTCCAGCCACTTCCTTGGGAAAAAGGGTTCCATGGCTGCCTGGAGCTGCAGAGTTTGAAAACCTTTACTTGCACTTTGCTGGTGATCTTTTTTTTTCCCAGTCAGGCTGAAGCCACATACACATTAATATAATTATTAAATTGCTGATACTTTGTTGAACTTAATTTGATTGAAGGTTAAATAATAGCTTAGATTGATTCCAGTACTTTTTGATTTAATGCCATAATTTTTTATTAGTGAAAGCAATATCAAAACTATTTCTTGTAATTTACATCTACTCATTTGTTGGACAACATGACAACAGGAGTTCTGTAACCATCAGCTTAATGCCAGTATCTTATTTAAATGCTGTTTCACCTTTAAAGTAGAAAGAGAAATTCTTCAGCTGCAGAAAAATACTGTCCATTGCCCCCCCAAACCCATGACAACAATTCAAATGAATGCAGTCAAAAAAAAAAAAAAAGCCATGTCACTTGGACATGAATGTCAAGATTAAACAGTCAAGGATTTGTGAAGTTGATAGTTAAAGCAAGGGGCATGAAAAGTGTAATTCATGGCCCCTAAATCACTGATTTATCTCTCCCTGAGGCAAGACATTTGGAAAAAAAAAAAAAAAACCAAACCCAACTTCTGAAAGTTAGACATCCAAATCTATCACTTACCTGTATGGATGCCATGATTTCCAAAGTTCTGGGTATTCTCAGGTCCCACTGACTTCCCTGTCAATGTGGACAAGTCAGAACCTTTGAAAAAAGGCAGATCCCATATTTAAGAACCAAAGAGTGATTGAAACATATAATTGCAGACATTCAAGATTAAAATGACTTTCTTTAAGCATTGTTCTCCAGATTCTGTATCTTTATAATAAAGATGATAGCACAAAGAGACAGTTGTGAGAGCTTGTTAAACTGTGTAAATATAAAGTATTAAGCATAAGAATGCTACTCATTATCAGGGGAAAAAACTTAGAAAAAGAGCGGGGTTTGGAATTTGGAAACTGTAATAATAGTCAATCTGCTGTGCCTAATACTACTTAATCACAAACTTAATAAAATAGAAATATACAGTTCCTTTTAGAAAGCTAACAAATATTTCCTGATGTGCACACACTGTGAGTCTTGTTAATCACATCCTGATCCATTGCATGCTGTTACATATAGCAACTGGATTATGCAAGAGGAAAAAAAAAGACAAAGTAAAAAATCCGATCCAACCCACTCTATCTTTCTACTTTTTTTTTTTGGTTTTTGTTTGGTTTGTGGTTTTTTTTAATGTTACATTGAAACAAGCAATAAACAGCAGTGGGTCATCTACTTGATGCAAAATTTTATAACATTGTTCTGGTTTAAGTGTTTATGTTTACTGTTAATAAAATTGAAGCAGCTTCTTTGTAACTGTTTGTTTTGCTTGTGCAATCAGTAAAAGGGACCAGAACTGTGGCAACTTCTTTTGCATGCACTTTACTGATGCTTTTTCTGAAATTGCGTGTGATATGATCAGTCCAAATCGAAGTAAATAGAAAACCTGCTTTAATTACTGCCCCCAAAATATAATCAAAATCCTTATCAATGCCATGGAAGGTCTCATGTTTGTAGTCTTTTAGTTCCCTGCTTCAGTCAGAGAATAGCTGAGCAGCACAGCCTAAATCCAGCTCTTCATTTCATGTTTCACATTTAAAAATAAATGTAATTCTTTAAAAGCAAATCAACCCACAGCACAACAGATTTCCTAAAAGCAGATAGTGTTTCGTAATGCACATCTCAGTGAAAGTCCTCACCCTCACTCACAGCTTCAAGGCCACCGAGCAGCACCATACACGACGTGCGTCAACGCTCTCACGTCACAGCTGTTCTGAGTCCTGCTGCTGCCAGCACCGCTGGCTGTGAGGAGGACGAGGCTGTGAAGGCTGCTTTAGATTCTCTGCACTGAACAGAAACAGGTGAGGCATTCACTTTGGGTTTTTTGAAATCTAGCCTTCCTTGATCCGGACAATTTAGCAAGGAGAAGAATGAGCGTTCTCTTGGATTTCTGGAGTCCTCAGAGCCTTGCGGCATCTGAAATGTACCACTCAAATGTACCCCTTTTTGACTGTGCTATAGGGAGGGCAGCTTAAAGCTTTGAATTCCTAGGACTGAATTACGAGCTGTTCAACACTTTTTATAAGATAAATGTAACTTTAAAAAAAAAAAATTAGCAAACAAAATAATACAATGGCTGGGAAAGAAAAAGCAGAGTCACCCTCATGAGAAGGGGTTCCAATGCATCTTCATTCATCACTGTGTTTGTATTGATCTCCCATAGAAAAACAGGTACTGGAAAACAGCAATCCTGATCTACAGCTAGGACTTGTAGTACAGATGTCACTCAATGTGGACTCCGGTGTATTGCTGGGAAAAAAAAAGGGTTAATGCTGTAGTCCACGTGAACAGGTGAAGAGCAAGTAGCACAAGAAATTGTTTGCATCTGACACTGCTTACACTTCCTATTAAAATCCTGCATACAGCACAAAAGTGGATATTTTTAGAAGGGTGTCGAAATTGGAGATGATTCAGAAAAGGCTTCCAAAAATAATTTTATTGCTAATGAAAGAGAAGGTTGAGAGGTGACTTGATTACAATGTATCATTCATGAGGAGAAACAAGGAGCGGGTACAAATGAGCTCTTTAATCTGGTGGTGAAAGGCACAACAAAAATCAATGGCTTGACATGGAAGCCAGACGAACTATCATTGCAGGTCTTTGGGTCACCATGGAATGTCCTTTTGTGAAGCAACATGAACTATTGGTCTTGGCAGAGATTAGAGGCTGCACTCAAATGGTTGTTACAGGACTAAGCTAATCATTTCCCTCTCCTGAGAACCTAAACATAGCAGGCAAAGCCCTCTCTTGCCATTTGGTTTGTACTCTCACTGACTCAGGTACAAGACAAGCAAGTTATTTGTGAGATGTTTTGTGGGTAGATAGTTCATAAAATCAACCCATCTGCTAGCACAAGAGAATGTGTATGTGTGACTATCCCTGTCAGAACCTCTGCTTGTTGAAAAAAAGGATGTTGAGAGAGAATATCTTCATACAGGCACCATGATCACGACATTCTTGTGGTAACAAACTGCATTTTATTACTCTTCTTCAATAAGTTTGTTACAAATGTAAGCCTTCACTGAATTTTTGCAAGTTAGAGATTTCTGCACCTCGAAAGTAAGTACATTTTTACTGTTTCAAATTTTTTCTTTCTTTCATTTTTCTTCCCCTGATTTCCTGCCCTCACACAGAGGTAGAGTGACTGTCCAGCTGTCACGACCAATAGAATATTTCAGGAAACCAAGTGAGGTTCATTTTCTCTCCTTGGAATGATGTGGTGATCATATATGACCCTCAGTTTCTAAGCAGTTTCCTTCAGATTAACCACAAATGGGATAATTCTCCAAGTGACACAGAGAGACTGATATGCCCCAAAGTGCTGGTTTCTCTTCCCTGTTCTCTGAAAAATATCTATAGGAAATTCTTATTATGTTTGCAGCTTATGGCTCCTGAATGTTATTTCTCCTTTTTGTCGTGGATTCTTCATAGCTATCTATTGCTTATTGAATCAATTGCCTCCTTGCAGGTGGAGAAATATGGACAACATGTCAGTTGGGAGGGTTTGCTTTAGAATGTCTGTGCAGCTCTAGGAATGGGGTTGTCTGAGAAACACAAAGGACTAAAGTGAGTGATTGGTAGAGAAAGAATGCTTTGCAGAATCTAGTCCTAGTGAAGGGAGCAGGTTGCAGGATGTTTGGAGTACAGACGTGTGAGAATTTTGTGAGAAAAGAATCACAGAACTGAGGAATTAAGTTGGAAGGGACCTCTGGAGGCCATCTAGTCCAACCTCCTGCTCCACGGCAGAAACAATGTAGGTCGTGTTGCTCAGGTGTTCACATGAAAGGTCTAAGTGTGTGTGTAAGCCTCATTTTTAGAATGAGAATAAGAGCTTAAGACTTTTTTCTTTCTGACGTTTTCATTATTGTTCTGAATCTCTGTGGACATAATTCTTCAACTGTTAACTGAAGAGATCAAATCTGTCTTCAAGCTTTTAGATCTCAGAAGTTTGCTGGATAGATGTTATTGGCACTACAATGACAATGACCTCCTGATCTATAACAAGTCCTTGGTCTTTGAATCCAGGCTGGAAATTCCTAGTAAAATGTCTCCTGATATGTCTTAGATTTAAATACCCAAATGAGACTAGAAGATACGGCTGGATCTCAGAACATGGGCTTCCTCCACCCAGGTGAGAAGGCTTTTTGCTGGCAGTAGGTGGATGGGCTTTTAAGAGTGTAAGAACATGAGACTGGCAGCACCATGGGTACAGATAGTACAGTACTATTTCTGCAAATGGTGGAGTGGTGGAAAGGAACTGGACATTTCTAGAGAGATCCCTCTCTTGGTATCCTCTACCTGATCCTGTAATCAGATGGGCAAAGACTTTCTGAGTCAGAGGTTTCACCCAGACTTTCAATTGCCACAGAGAATCTATCATCTATGAATTTGTGTCTTTGAACTCATTTTTACTTCAAGATTTGAGATGTATTTCACAGGTTAAGTATGATGAGTGTGCAAAATCAATTCTGGCATTTGTCACTAACTGTGGGATAATTTTTTTTCAGATGTTCTGTGGGTTCTACATTGAAAGATAGTCCTTCTTATCAATTTTTCAGTCTTATATGGGTGTAGATATATTGTAGCAGTGCAAGTGGCCAAAGTCACCCATACTACTGGGGCTCTCCTCCCAGTTTTATATATGTTGTTATAAATATTCATTTCCCTTGATTAATATGTATAAAGCTCTAGAAAGTTCTGTTAAACTCAACACCCCATTGGTTCCTACCCTAAGTCCCTCCTTTGTGTTATTCCCATTGGTGCGTTCACTGTGAACCCTGTGTTCCTTCCCTTATCCTATTGGCTGTATTCCCTTACCATTCCCAGTTGGTGCGTTCACTGTGAACCCTGTGTTCCTTCCCTTATCCTAGTGGCTGTATTCCCTTACCATTCCCAGTATAAAAGCTCCCAGAAACCTTTGCGATTTGGTTTTCCGTTCCTGAACCTTCACTTTAATAAACCCCCGTGGAACTCTTATGAGAAGCCCCCTCTCTCCTTCTTTGTGTCCACCTGCACACGCTGGATTACCTGCTCAGGGGCAGCTCCATCGGGTGAGGAGCTCGCCTTTGGATCATTTTGTGTGTGTGCCGCCTTTACCAAAGATGCAGCAGCAAGACCTCTGAGCTAGCCGTGTTTATATACCTGGGCTTGCGTGCTATAATATATCTTTCTAAACTGAAGAATCATAACGTAGTCAGTGTGTCAGGCTTTAGAATCTGCTTCATATCATGATCATTCTTGCTTTCCTGCTCTTTTACTTTTGCTAACAGCCTTAGACTATGCTATTTCATGAGTTTGGATGTGGCCTATAATGGTGAAATTTTGTCTAGCACTGATGGAAAAATTTTGCAGATAAATTTCTGGAATAATGATGTCCAGTATTACTCATGGAACTGATCTACTTCCCCCATTTAGTTTCCCATCTTACTGTGAGGGAATCATGTGTAAAGCAATCAGACAGACAGGTAGGAACTCCCTTTCCTGTGCTATATATGTGTTCCTGTCAGTAAGATCAGTGCTTCCTTTCATACCTTCATTTAATGTTCTGGTGTCAGTAGCTTCAAGAGTAGGCAGGATGTCCATGAGCCGTGCTGCTTTCCAGTCTCTCTTAATGGGGAGAGAGGATTGCCTTATGAGATTGGAAAACAGATTGATCAGAAGGAAGCAGAGACAAAGAATAGTGCTGGTTGTTGTCCAGCTCAAGCAAGGATTGAATGACCTCCCCCAAATGAGAGAGGGAATCAAGTGTGATGGGTCTCCCTCGAAAATGTTCCTGACTGAGTAGGGAAAAACTCTGATGGCTGTCGGGAAGACTGTCCAGACTGCAGCTAGGGAAGCAGATGGAGTCTCATCTACCCTTCTAAGCCCTTTCACTGAGTGAAAGTGCTACTAGGAGAGTCATAACCTGTTTCCAGCTAATCCTTCCTCATTCTTTGATTTCCACATGCTGACTCAGCCCATAAGATCTTCCTACTCCATTCTTTTGAATATTGAGGCTGATAATAAATTGTTGCTGACAAGGATCATGTCAGCTATTCTCCTCTCAAGCAGCTCATTGTTACAGGATGCCAGGAATGCCAAAAAGCATAAATAGGTTCAAAAAAAACAAATCCAGAGGAAAAAACCAAAGAAAACCAGCCAAGCAAGCAACCAAAAGCAATATCCCCCAAAAAAGAACTGAAAAAAAAAAAAATCAGAAGAATGAGTGAGAAAAATATTACTTCTTATGTTTTATTTCTTACACTTTTTTCACCCCTAAGGGTGTGTTACTGTCTGGAATCAGACTCTGAATGGCTTAAGGAGAAACACTTGCTATAAACCACTATATATTTTATTATATGGAACATATTTATTATAATGAGCATACAGCAGTGAATAAGATCTTAAAATACAAAGATGACCCTAGGAGAAAAGAAGGAGAGCTCATTTTTAAATACCTGGAATAGATAAAACAACCTTAATTTTATAACGATGGTGCTTTGCAAATTTAGGGCTGAAAATCTTTGATAAAGAGATAAAAAAGTGTTGAATACTTCTTATAAATAATACCGCAGTAATACAGGTAGTGAAAAAATAAAAGGCTAAGCTAATTTTGGTGGTTATCATTTCTATTGCTTTTTTTAAAAGAAATAATTCAGGAAGAGTTCCTTTAAATTCCTGGAATTCTCCAGGGTAATGTTTTTGCTCCGAATGATCTGTAGACATTTAACAGTTAAAACAGAATACCTGCTTGGAGAAGTAAATTACTTTAGAATTATGTGAAGAAAGGTCAAAGATGGGAGAAAATTATTTATAATCAGAAAGAAGGAGAATGGAGTCCTACAAGCTAAAACTAGTATGCAAGCATGTCATTATGTCACTATACTTTGTGTCACAATATATAAAAATAAAAAGTGGATTTTTTTTTCTTTTTTTCTTGGAAACCACTTTTGGTGCTTTCTGTTATGTCAAATTCTTTGACTTAGTGTGTCTACCTTTTTTTTTCTTGTTCCAGTGCATCTGTACAGCAGGCTCTAGGAGACACCAGTCAACCTCCTAGCTAGCCTTTTGCATGGTAGTTAGTCAATTAACTTGAAGGCAAATTCTAAAACACCAAAAGAAACAGACTGAAAGATATTTCAGGCCATTCTAAGAGTGAATGACAAGATTTTGTTTCCAGAAGAAATATGTTCATAAGTACTGTATATTCTATGTGCTGGCTTTCTCAGGCATTACTGAGAATTATTAATTTCACGTCAGCTGTTCCAGCCTTGATTTTCAGATGTTTTGCCAGTTAACTGCTGCCTCATAATCCTCGCCTTTCCAGACGGAAATAAAGTAATTGCTGGCTAAGTTTCCCTCAGTGAGCTGCAGACATGAAACTCCCAATACGTGTTCAGTGCTAACAGGAAAATTGCCCCCTTAGTGCTGTGAATAATTTTAACTTTAATATTACTTCTTTATTTATCATAATATTTGCTAATATTTTTAAAGTAAGCTTGAACATTTGATTCCATCTTTTCTATTCTGAATAACAACAGAGCCCTTAGAAAAACAACTCTATATTGTAAGAAAAAGGTTCAGTAAGAGCTCACAAGGACCCCATTATCAGGAGACACTTGCAAAAGCCATTTGTGTGAGGTGGAAACCCGAATGAGTTTTGCCACCTGAGAATTGTGTGTTACTGTGCATACACTTGGAGTGTTTTCATTACTTTTATAAAAATAGCTGGTTTTATGATTTTGAACAGCAATAACCAAAAAAAGAGAGCATTCTTGTGTAAAAGAAAATTTTATTGAGCATGAAAACCACTGAAAATAAAACTCAGTATGGTTAACCACTGGCTTGCCAGTGCATCTGGTAAAACTAGTCATAATGACATGTATCTCACACCTGAATGATAGGGAATTCAGATTAGGTTTTCTGGCTCCACTGCTACCCCTAGCTACTGTTTTGTCAGTAAAGTTCCTCTGACAAACTAAATCAGACCAGGGCATGGGGTTGAGCACTGGCATGCCATCATCTGCAGTGTTTACCTTTGAGCTTGCCCTGGCATGAGTATGAACAGGTCAGCTGATACTCTTCCAGATAATCCCCAGGGCACAATTCTGGGGGCAGCATATGCTGAGGAGAGTTTCCAGTAAGAATCTGGGATGCAACCACCCTGTCTGAGGGAGGGAGTTGGTGTGTACATCTCTGTGGAGGAAAGCTGGCCATGCCTTGTGGTCTCAGGCCCTGAGGAGATAGCCACAGGCCGTGGAGCTGGGCTCCCTCACAACAGTCAGTGCCAAAGTCTGCTCCTTCAAAGAGTCACACATCACTTTTTAATTTTTTTTTTTTAATCTATCTGAGATGGCAGTTATCATTTGTATAAGACTTTGTTATTTTGCTCATTAGTACTTACCTGGAATGTGTGAGATTTGGGTTCAATAACCTCATCAGCTCAGCCTCAGGGTATCCAAAACCAATAACTATTTAATATAAAAATACAGAAGCTGTTCTTGAAGCGAGGAGTGGAATCTAGGTCTGCCCACTCCCAGATGAGTGCTGTAGGCACTAGGCCAGAGTCATGTTCCCTCTTGCACTCCCTCTTACATCTTCCTTGGATATACGGCATTCTTTCCTCTGCTGACATAGGGCTTCAACAGGAGCAGCCCCCTCTTTTCCCAGCTGTGTGGCTTGTGGTTAATGCAGTCTCCTGGGAGAAGAGAGCTGTGCCTCTTTATCTCTTCATATGGAGGATATTGACTGAGCCTCAAATACTTCAGCCTCTAAGGAATATATAGAAAGGGAGGTGACCGTACAGCTATTGCCCTTCTTTAGGAAGAAGGCACATGCTCCCATGGTGTGGGACCCTGCAGAGTCCCTGCACGCTTGTGCGGTGGCACAGAGCAGCTGCTGCTCTCTGGGTGTCTGTCAGACCACGGCTGCACGCTCATGCCTCCTTCTCAGATGGGGCAGTTTCTGGGTGCCACTCCCAGGTAACTTTCCAGTCAGGCAGAGAGACAGCCAGTTAACATCACCGATGGCTGGAAGCTGAATATGGATTTCTGAGGCTGAGGTTTGGATCTGTGCCACATCTGCCCGGGCTCTGCCAGGAGGCTTACGACTTGCTGGGGGATGATAGCCCCTCCTCCTTAGGAGGTGGAGAAACATCTTCGCATCCTGGCAAGTTGTTCTGATTGCAGTTGCTCACATTTTTATAAATTTGCTTATTTCCTTTTTTGGTTTTGGTTTTGGTTTTTTTCTTATGTTGTGTTCTTATGAAGGCACTGTTTAACCAAAGAACCTTCCAATATCAGATATCTTCTCCTTGTACAGATGCTTGCAGACAAGGATTAATTCTGTCCTTATGTCTGGTCTACTTGAACAGATTCTGATCTGTAAGCATCTCACTGTAAGACATATTTCAAGGCCTGTGGATCCAGCCCACACTGATTTCAACATGGTCAGCTGAGATTAAGTGGTTTAGATTGTGATTTCTTCTCAGTTTTCTAGATTTATTTTATATAGTCAGGAGGTAGGAATATCATAGTAAGAAACATCAGCTAAGCCTGTTTTTATTTGATATTTATTATATATTATTTAGTCTGCGAAAGAAAGCATTTGGGTTTTCAGTTTAAAATAAACGGAATTCTTCTATCTGATGGATTTTCAGGGCTTAACATGAAATTAGTAAGCAACAATTCAGTGGTTGGAAGAGATTCCTGTAAAAAAAAAAATTCTCATAGAAAATATCATTTAATTGGTCACAGTTAGCTAAGTGCCCTGGCATTGAATGGGAGCTGAAAGTGAATTGACCTCTTGCCCAATCAATTTTCCCTCTGGAGAATGACTTAAAGACAATGTTGATGAGGTGCAGAAAGATTACACTTATGTTATCTCTTACAACGGGTCTTTCAGTGCAGCATGTCACAATATAATTGCAGTAGAAACCTATACATTCTCAATAAAACCTAAAATTTATATACTTCATTGTGTGTGCTGAAGTATGTAACTTAATACCTAACGTGCATTTTTAAATGCACACTGGATATCTATAATACCTCCTGAGTGTATATTTAAATAGGTTTTCCCACTTAAAAGATGGTGTAGTTACTTCCACTTAATACACTTGAAAACTATAAATACTCTACATTAGTTTTTTTGTTTTATTTAGGAACCATGCATACACAGACACATATATTTCTGTCCTGAATTTCTGTATGCTTTTTATGGTCACAGTACCCATCAGCTTGATATTGATCATTTTGGGCATGCTTATTGGAGTGCCAAACCTTATTCTGGTAAGAGACAGGAAGATGGCTCTGCTTTCTGTTTCAGAAAACCTCACTCTGAACATAGAATCTGTGGTCAAAACTACAAGACGCTGGAATACTTCTTTCCCATTACTATGGATTTATCTTAAAAATACTATGAAGAAAATACCCTGATCTTCTGTACCAATGATTCAGGACAGTACTTCACTGTGTTTTCAGACATGATGCTTTGACTACAAAGTACAAAATGTTTACTCCTTCTTTGCAGTATTTTCATGCCCTCTTTGTTCTGTCCGTTTCACATGATTTTTGATCTGTAAAAACTATGTGATGGACCATGTAAAGTCATTCAGTAAGGAAAAGAAAGGCCCATCACAAATGGCAAATTGTTGAAGAGACTGTCTTACCATGAAAACATTGAACCTGGAAGAATATTTGGCAAAAAGCACCCAAATATTAACTCCTAAGTATGAAGACCATTTTGGCTAAGCGAAATTTATTTCAGAGTTACACTGAAATTTATCTTTGTATTATTCATGTGTCCATGCCCTTTTTTTGAGGTCAGGTTCTTCCTGACTGAAATCTGTTTCCATGATCAAGTGTACAGTCCTCAAGTAGTCATATTAAAAACAAAATACTGGTGTTAAACTATATTTTAATTCAGCTGCAGTGAAGTTGAACCAAAGTAAGCTGTTTGTGTATTCTTTAAAGGAAAATTGGAAACAGTGTTGGCACTAAAGTGGATACTGCCTTAGTGTCCCATCAAAATATGTTTTATTGTAAACCTTCCAAATACCTCCAAAAAAGATAACTATAGCAAGAGTGGTATCAGAATTAAATTTCTGTGTACTTATAGATCCTTAGGATGTCATCAATGTTCTTGGTCAGACAATTTAACCTGTCTGCTTTCTTTTATTCATTATGTGTTTAATATATCTTGAAAATTAGTTTCCTGGGGGGGTTTTTTGTGAAAATTAGTAAAGAAATCCAGACTCAGTTTTTGAAAAATGCTTTAATCACATTAAAGTTGATAACACTATTGGATTTTTTTTCTCTAGCTTTCTCTGGTTTGCTCTGGCTACCTATTCTCTATCTTGCAGTCAAGAGAATGTCTGGAGTAGCAATATCATTTGCTTAAAATGTCAGACGTAGGATAAAATTCCTTACTAAAGCAATCTGGTTTTCAGTCCTTACTGCGTGGTATTGAGAATCCTACCATGGAAACAACTGGAATGCATGATATAGTTGCCATACGTCATCTTCCCCAGGAAATTCAGCTTTATTAAATATATCATGCTCAGGATGAGGTTTTAAAGAGACCTCAATCCAGCCTTGAATCTTCATCTGTGCTCTTAGGTAAGTTGTAAAACTCATTTGCGAACACAATCTATGTAAGCAGCACATGCAAACCTGGTAGGTAGATTCCTGATTTTTTAGTTGGTTGCATAAATGTGTTTGTCTTGACAGGTCTAAATTCATATGTACACTCACTAAAGAGAACCATTTAAGAGCTTATTTTAAGAGCATATGCCTAAAAGTAATAGCATATTTGTTTTATGACTATCATGGTGCTAAAATATGATTATTTTTCTACAGCTGAAATTAATGAATATATACAATAGTAGAAACATTTATTTCAACTGTAAAAATTGACTTTACTATTGGTCAAGGCCTGTCAATCAAATTGACTTATTATGCACTTGAAACTCATTAGCAGTAGAATACTGTAGTTGTACATTTCAAATGACTGATGACTAGAACTGTGCGAAATTGCTGCTGAATTTGTCAATTACTGTGTGAAATGTTCATTGTAAAGATAGATTTTCACTCAAAAATCATGGCTTTAAAATAATCTCTAACAGTCCAAGGTTACCTCTTGTGATTATGGTCTGTCCCTCTTTTGCCCTTTCTCTTTTTTTCTGCTCCTTCTCCTTGAAGTCCCTATGGGACTTCTTTGTGTCGCAAGACGAAGGAAAAAATTGATTTGCTGGGGACATTGTGGGACAGCAAAAATCAGCTGCTTTTATATTTGGGGTGCTTGGAAGGCTAACTGGACCAATGGATCAGTCCTGGTGCACATTTTACTGATAAATGACCTTATGTAGTAGAAATCAGAACTGTGAATGTCTCTAATGCAGAAGGAGCAGCTGCAAAAGAGCTTGTACCTTTGTTCTGCAACAGCCTTCTGGTTCTTTCTGGTCAGGATGAGTGGAGAAGGATTTGAACTTTTTACTGAGCTAATGATTAATACAAATTCCAGTGTTTGCCATATTGCCCACTTCACAATTAATTAAATTCCCTTGGAGACAAATTAGAGAATCATTGTACATCTTGGCCACAGACAGTTTTGTGTGGCCAAAACAGTAACAGTTCCTGTAATTTGTCTATGATATAATGAAATTAAGTGATTTAAATAAATTAAAAATGGACCAGATTCAGCTTTCAGTAATTACAAGTCACTGCAGGACTGATACAGCAGAAAATAGCCTATGTGGCTGCTAGCCCAAGCAAGCTCGATGGGACTCTTACTTTTGTCTAGCAGGGATGAGCTCTGGCAGCTGAGGAAGTTATATTCCATCTAGTAGGTGTAACACTCTGGGAATTGGGGACACAGTAGTTATCTTCTGAGGAAACCAAATGTACAGTTGATAACACGTAAAGGATGCAGAGGCATATTGGGAAATTTTCTCAAGAGATTTCCATCGTTACATATAGCCAGTTATTTCTTTCCTTACATTGAGGTGCGTGATTTGGGAAACAACTGTAGAAGTCATTGCTGAAAGACATCTGCTTCCAGACAGTAGCCAAAAGAAGAATGTTCTCAGTCCTTAAAAATAATCTTCTAGTTTGAAGAAGAGGCGGAAGCTGAGTGGACCAGAAATGTTTCAGTGTGTTGAATCCTCCTCCCCGACACAACCACCTGGTAGGCGAGCAACTCTACTTTTCACATACAATGTTAGCATCATATAGTATAAAATACAGTACTATAAAATACTATAGCTTGCACTCAAATATTTTAGGGTGAGAACTAGAAATTTTCTGGCAGTGATTTTGTGCTCTTATTCTGACTGCAAGTCTTTTTTGCCACACTACTGATCCTAAGGGAGCCAAAAGTATTAACAGATTCAGAAAGGACACATTTTTTCCAGGTAAGCAGTCTGCAGGACTTGTAAACCTGTTGTGCATACTCAGGTCTAACTCAGCAAAGCATTGGTTTTCAGATGATGAGTGGTACCATAGATAGAAGTTTTCTCAGAGTTGGCTCATTTCTTTTCCTGAGCGTCCCCAAGCCATTGTCAGAGACAAGATGCTGCCAGGGTGACCACTCTATCAGACACAACATGGAAGTTCTGCTGACACCAGGCTCCTTGTTATTGTCTTGCTAATAGTTACAAAGGAGAACTACTTTACCACTGTAACAATTATAGTGATGTCAGCTTTAGTATGAGATAATTATTGCTTATTCAGTAAGATCATTCTAACCTGAGTTTCTGTTTAGACTAGTTGTCTAAGAATATTCCTTCTTATGAAAAAAAAAAAAAAAACCCTCAACTAAAACCAACCCACAAAAATGAGATAAGGAGTTTTGTCTAGAATTCTTTTCAAGTAGGTCTCAAAACTACATCACATGTAATGAATGTAGTGTAGCCAAGGAAAAATATTGTAATAGAGAAACTGAAATTGTCACTATCTGGTAAATTATACTGATACTTCCCACTTTTTAGTTATGTCTGTTTTAACTAGCATGTTTTAGAATAGACATATTCTAAACATACATCACTGGTACATCAGTGAATTCTCTTTCATGTTTCATTATACAGTTTGTTTTTAACATAGTTGTGGAAAGGGACAGAAAGATTCAGAAAGCTTTGCAGCACACCTCAGCTGAGTTTTAGTTGGATACTGCTGCCACACCAATTTTTAAGTGACACATATGCTGAAACCGAGCAAAATATTGGCGTGCACAACTGTTTACCTCAGCCGCAACAACACTACCCTGCAGTGGAAAGAGAAACTTTAGAGTTTCACAAGATTCCCTATTAAACTTTGAAGTACAGCTATATTTTATATATATTACAACAGTATAAACCAGTGCTACACCAAAAGACTTAGCTGGTTGAAAATGTAAGCACTCAGGCTAATTTATTTTGGGATTATGGGCTTGACTTAAGTACATATGTACAAACCCATGCACTGTGAATTCGATGAATCACAATGATATCCACTTCACTGACAGCAAACAGAACCGCTCAAGGTTTTAAGGCAAGGAAAAGGGGGAGCTGAGCGAGTGGAAACCAGCCCCAGTCCCAGCCAGGACAAAGGTCTGAGGGCTCTGGTGCTCCAACCTCATTGCCATCTTTTGCTTTGCCCTCAGTGATGGCACTCCAGTTGGATCCTGCATGAGCTGTGCTTGCTCCTGGGCAGGGCAATTCGTCACGCGGGAAGATTCTCCCTTTGGAAGGCAAGGGTTACCCAGCAGCCAGGCCAGGACACCTGCCTGGCATTGAACTGGTGTCCGGGACCTCCCTGGTATATCTGTGCTGCGTTTGGAGGGGAGTCAGTGGTCAGGACCTTCCATCCTCCGTGTGCCTGGTAGCCGAGTGCTGCTCCAGACATGCCCAAACAGGCTGCTCATGGGCTGCCTGCAGGCTGGCCCTAGGCAACCTGACAGGCAACAGTGTGCATGGGAGAGTACATGCGAGTCAGCTGCTCGGGTGCACTCCTGAGACTGCTTTCCAGCAGCAGTGTAGAAACAGCTAATGTAGGCAATTATAACAGGAGCGGATCTTCACCTCTCTGAAATGAAAAAAAGACTCGAAGCAAATCTCAGATCTGAAGACTGACCTCTCGCTTCAGACTCTAGTAGGATGCCTTCCTACCTGCAAAGGATAATCACAACTAGCCAGAGAGAAAAGATCTGACTGTGATGTTTAATGCTCTACAGGGTCTGGTAGCCTCTAAAACAGGAAAAAAAGAGTAAAAAAGAAGTAATTTATTTCTTTGAAATGAAAACCTCTAGCCCAGACCTGAAAAACCAGAACTAATATTTTAAACTAAAATACTCTCATGATGTGACATCAAGCTGATTAAAAAAAAAGCAAGCAAAATAAAAACCCCAAACACAACTCAACTCCCCAACATATCTATAATATTCACATGCTTGCCAATGTTTAAACTTTAGTGTGATTTTCAGTGTAGTTCCACTTAACTTGCTCTAAGTACTTTAAAGCAGAAAATCAAAAGTATTTCAACTCACTGAGAGAGTTCTTAACGAAAGAAATAATAAGGAAATTAAAAAGTGTAATTCTAGGAAAAACACAGACATTACTTGTTACCTGTGCAAGAACCACAAGGGCCTACAAACAAGTACAAATGGCAGCTTTTTGAATACAAAATGTAATAAGCAATAATCAGTATCTTATAGCATGATAGCCAAAGGCAGTGACATTTGAACAGCATGTCTTCTCTAAGCTTAGATAGCTTGGTAGTGCATATCTGCAAGTGCTTAGCCATGTTAACATAAACCCTCATTAGACAGGATTAGGAAAGAAACAGTGACAAACAGGGTGGACACTAACCCTCTGAGGAACCAATTCAGGCACTACACACTAATTATCCTTTTAAATTACTTTAAGATTCAGGGAATGAATATCAGTGTATGTGTATATGACTACATGGGGAATTGTGTTTTACATACTACAACCTGTTTGTATTTTGCAACAGTTTTAAAGTTATTTCTCCCCCATAATCCATTGTCAAAACCTAAAAGTGTTTATTCTTAAGAATTCCAGGGTAATGATTAAGTAAATTATGATATTTAGATGTTTTACTTTGTTCAGGAGAAAACATCCAGGAACTACCTCCTATAAGTGCCTATTAGCAATCCATTATGGAAAAGCAGCTTAGGAACAGTAGTAGCCCCAAGTTCAAAAAATGTGAAATTCGGTAGCTTTCAGTGTAGACTCCACTACCAGAAATCCTGGGTAAGGATGACTTAAAGAAAAGACAGAAGCAATTGATGACTCAGTGAATTGTATTTTGACTTTTGTTTCTTGATTCCTTGCTTTCTTTTCAGGTGTTGAATTTGTTATTTATTATTGTAGTTATTGTAGTTATTTGTTGTTATTGTAGTTATTTGTTGAATTTGCCTCTAATATTTTTCTGCAAAGTAGAATTAACCCTCCTACAGTTAGAAGCGTTAGTAAAAGGGTTAGAAGGGTTAGGTCTAACCCTCCTAAATCAACCCTCCTACAGTTCTCAAACTATATTGCTGTCATGAAGGTAATCTATCATAACAAACCACAATCATATTCTGGGTCTATCATGTTGATTAGCAGATGCTTCTTTTTAGCAAATAAATAGAAAGACTTCAATTATACTGGTGTTAAAAGTCTCATACAAATTGTATTAAAGGAATGTGATTCAAAGGAGAGTGATAGAAAGGAGATAAAAATAGTGAATTCTCCCTCTATGTATTGACAAAACCTACTTTTTACATTTATTGGCTTTTTATCTTTCTCTTTTACCACCAAAACTTTTTCTTAAAAATAATCTAAGTGCAGAAGGTTATTTCGTGACTGTCATTTTGCGAATGTCATTTTATCACAAGTGTTAACAAAACAAATTTTAAATGTAAACTTTGGCAGAAAAAGTTAATAGGGGCTTTGCTTTTAAACATTTTTCTTTGGAAGAATACATTTTATTGTGGTCTTATTTGACCTCTTTGAACACTAAAAAATAGTGCATCAGAAAAGATTTTACATCTAAAACTAAAGTTAAGCAATTAGTAGTAATATTACTACTAATATCACTTTTTTATTGTTTAACAATAGAAACCCTTCAAAGTGCTTGCAGGTTCATAAGTTTGATCTTCATTTTTTGTTACTAATTTTCATAGGTCAAATTTTCAAAGAAGGCTTATTTTGGTTAACAAATATCAGTGGCAATAATTTTGCATGCTATTTGACTAATTTTATAAATGCAATTTCAGTGTGGATCTGCCTTTCTGACAGACAAAGAATTAATCAGAATTGCACACAAAAATCTTGTGCATTCATTCCTGACTCCTTTAACACAGAATGAAATTCTAATCTACTCACTTCTGACATCAGCATTTTTTCAGATTTATCTTTTACAAAATTCATACCATAAGCTGAAAGAAAAAGAATTAAGATTTCTTTCAAAATCTGTTATTTCAGCCAGCAAATGAATTTTAAAAATTTGTCTTTCCTACTCTTTCTGTATTAAGCAATGAATTTGACTTCATAGATCAGAAATTCAACTGAAATAAAATAGCAGCAACATGTACAGAGAGCCCAGATTTACACAGAGAAACAGAACCTCTTTTACTTCAGTCCAGTAGCTAGGAGGTAAAAGGCATTTATTAGCACTGATTGTAGCAGGCATGGCCCTTAGTCTAGCATCTGTAGGAATATTATGCATGACCGTATCTGTGGGAGAGAAGAGAATCAGGATTAAAACGTGGATGGAAAGGTGGTTGAAAATGAAAGGAGAAAAATGCAAGAATGCCCTTTGGTAGAATCCATTATCCTAAACCCCAGTCTTGGGAACATGAGAACACCCTTGGCATAAACATTTGTGTTGAGGTCAAGTGGGATTAGAAGAATATATATTTGGATGCCTGGGGCTATGTCACAAAAAGAAAATATTAATTAAAAAAAACAAGCTAGAGATTTTACTTGCCCTCAAACTACATATTCTTTTAATACATTCTTTAGCTTTTTACAGTCAGTGGACTTGATTTTGATCTCACTTGTATTGGTTTTAATCAGAATAAGTCAGTATAAACCGGCATATTGTTCTGATATTAAATCAAACTAAACAAGGGGAGAGTCTTAAAGTACGTTGCTTCAGTGCAGCTGGCTAAAACAAGGCTGCACTTGCATTTAGTGTAAATTAGGATTTAATAGCACTAATCTGCCATGTGAAAAAGAGGCTGCTTGTAGGGCTGAGTTTCATAAAGAGGCTTGGTTCGGATTCAGGGCTGAAGCCTCTGGATCCCTGGGAGTGCTTGCAGTATGGAGGTCACCTCCAGGGCTTACGTGAGGCTTCAGGACAGGTTAACCATAGCAGGTGGGCATGTGCTAAACCTTAAGAATTTACTTTCTGGAGGACTTCTTCCCAGTTTGAAGCTAAGGATATACAAAGCTTTTCGTGAATCAAGCCTGCAATGTGCAGTTGGAAACTATGCTGAAGACAATGACAACCTTTGATTTCATCACAGTCTAAATTAGGAAAAGATGTTGTTTATCTGACCTGACCTTTTCCTAATCTACGTACAATAACAGTTGCACATTTTCTCTCAGATGAGTTGGTCAAGATCAGTTAACCACCTGGCCTCAGCTCTGTTGCCACAGGTCTCATTTTTTTCAATTTCTCAGTTCCAAGATATGCTGCTGTGTGTTTGGGCTGGCTACTTAAGAGAGGCTTTAAAGAGCCACAGCAGCTAAAACAACAGATACTCAGGACTTGTAGGCTCCAGAGAGAATAGAAAAAAATTAGGCTGCTGTAGGAGTTGAAATGGGATAGGTCAAGGAACCAACATTTTGCTTCCTAAAGAGGGAAAAGAAAAGATGAGAACAAGAATACCTCGACCAGAGACTTGCTTTTTTTTGCTTATAAAAGTTGAAAAAAGTATAGTTCTATGCAAATATAAAAGAATATTTATTGTTTTTACAGCGTGATGTCAAAACATAAGGAGTGTTTATTGCTGTACTGCTAAACATAATTTTGGCCCATACCCTGCAAAAATGTGCTTCCATTTTGTACCTGCTTAAAGCAACAGCATCCAATATTCCCACCTGTTAATGGATTTGCCTTGTATTTCATAGTGATTATTGGAAAGCATAGAAAAACATAGTCTTTTAACATTTTGTAGTTTGTGCTGACTTTTTTTAATGGTAAAGTATAATGATGCATCATTAGCTGATGAAGGGACTGCCTCAGGAGGGTCAATGAAAGAAAATAGAAGATTTGAGTGAATTCTTATACTACTTCCACTAAACAGGTTTGAACTAAATTCAACTTGAGTATCATTAGCTGAAAAACCTCATATTTTCACGCTAGAGAAAGTATAGTGCATTAAATAGATTAGTTGATCATTACTTATAAACCAATTTGCTCAATAAACACTTCATTTTCTTAACAGAACTGATATTCAACTTGGCAATTTCTATAAACAATATGTATGTTCTTAATGTATATGTTTATCTACAATAGTAAACATAAGCAACCTTTTGCCTATCATATAATGCCCCTAAAGGCATTATGGGTTAACAGTGATTTAATCCCCTTATGCATGCATAATATGACAAGCTTTGCATAAATGATAATAAATAATTGGTATATATAAATAATTCATCATTTATTTTTGCAGTAGAAATAGAATTCGTAGACATATTTTAAACAAAGGGAATAGCAAACATGATCTCAATCAGAAAAGGGGTTAAATCACATTACACAAAACAATGTTTCAAATAATCAAGGCTCATGCATGCAACATATATTTTTATTTCTTTCATGCTAGAATATTATATTGCCAACTTGTTCTCAAGTATGGAACAACACGTATTTAGCACTATCATAAAATAATGGAAGAAATAAATGCTATATTGGGCATTTAATCCAAAACAAGAGGTAATAATGTGTCAGAAAAAATAAATGCATGTACTGTGTTCTCTAGAAAATTGGACATTTTGGTGGATTTTATTTTTTACCCTGGAATCAGTTCTGCTGTTTTGGGGAGATTCTTCTAGCCCTTCTAGTGCAGTTAATAGCTGAAAAAATTCTAAAATGTAATTTTTTTAAATATTAATTTCTTATTTAACAGCATTTCTGTGATTACACAATAAATTGCTGATTAGATTATTTTTTTCCTGACATAATATCCTAAAAAAGGAAAAAAAAAAATACAGTGTTACTCTAAATAGGGAATAGTTTTAATAGTTAAGAATCATTAAGATTTCAAGATTCAATGAGTATAGCAGTGAATTAACTTTAAGAATGTAATGCCATCTTTATTCAGCAAGGCAGTCAAATATGCACTTAAGTTAAGCACATGCATCAATCTCATTGACTTTACATTATTCTCTCCAGAGTATATTTCTTTTCATTAGGAAGACACTGGCTCTTAACTACCATCAAACTGCCGACTCAACTTGCTTCAATAAGTCCCTGTGAAGCTTCTCAAAGTCTTCTCTAATTTTGACCGATATAAAGAGCACTGGCATTTGCGAATGTTGGCATGTCATTTCTTAACCCTTTCTCCTGAAAATTGTGTTTGTATATATGTAAATGTGTATATATATATATATATCAAGTAGGAGTGATCACAGTATATAAGGAGATTAAAAATCCTGTGGCAAATGAAAGCCCCCCAATTATTGTACTTGCTTTTCCCACTGATAATAAACACTTTTGGTTAAGAAACTGTGAGATACACAGCTACTAATGTATTACTCTCTACCAAAAAGCACCATTATACCTAGATTCTGACTTTTAGCTATTTTCCAGCCAGAAGCAGAACCTGACCTCTCACCTCATGACTGCTTAAATATCATATAGAAGCAATGTAATAGCTATTTTGAAAGTGCAAGTTAATATGTTTCTATTATTTCCATGTAAGGCAGAGAATTGTGATGTGCGCAAATTCGCCTTTGTTACTATCATGTCATGGCCACTCACTTGTTTCATTATAAATTATTCATTACTTTTCATTAGTTTCAACCAATTTCCTGATATTAATTCATAAATCCCAGAAGTTTCCCTACTTCCCATTTAAAATTAGATAAGAACTCTTGATACTATCTGATATAGTCACAAATTTAAATAAAATATTGCTTTTTTTTGTTTTTGTTTTGCTAGCAGCTCACCTAAAATTTAAATGTTTTGGTTTATTATTTTTCTTGGACCTCTCTCCTGACACTGCAGCATCTGACTATGCCCTAAAAGGCATAAGACTTAAAAATCTTCTTGCTTAAATCCAACGTATCGAGTCTCAACATTCCTTCTCATTTGCCATCTGACCCCAGAGCCACCCAAAATCCATAGGTTTGTTTTTTCTTATGAGTTCAGCTGCCTTCACATCTAACTGCCTGTCCCTGGGCCCTGCAAGAACTGCCTCTTCTCTGGGGATTCGTCAGCAGTTTTGGCACTCAGGTAATATTGGAGAGTTTTCAGGCTCATATTTCCTCCACCTACTGCACCCAGAGCGGTCAACATCCTTCTGGAACATGTAATGATTTGGCCCACTGCAAAGGGGCACAAACGCAACAAACAGAAATCAGTGTCTGTTATCCAACAGCTCCGCGATCAGAGCACACACACAGGATGTAGGACACCTGTGTTTCATTTCTTCCTTCTCTTGTGGATCTTATGTTTTATGTGCAGAAGCTGTGGTTTTGATTCTTTGTGCTGCATACCATGTGGTGTGGGATAACAGATTATTTAGGGAACCAGATATAGCAAAATCACAATTCTGAAGCAAAATAATTTTAGACTTGGCTTCCAGTCTCTGATGCAGTGCACGTTTCACTGTTCATACAAACCAGCGATTGGATCGGGGGTGTGACCTGCTCACGTTGTCGTGCTTTGCAGCCTGTCTGTGCCTGTGAACTCACCTGAGCACTGAAAAATGGAAGATCATATCCCTTCATTTCCAGGAAATAACTGGGATCACATCCCATATCTTCTGTTGTGTGGAACAAACATCAATGAGAAATATTCTTTTTCCTGAGATTTTACAGAGATCAGCTCTCTAAGAAAGGCCACCACTGGACCAAACCAGGGCCAATGGCAGTGCATGAAATGTTCCAGGCATGGTGAGTCAGGAAGTGCAGGCGGTAGAACCAAAGCAATGAAGGTTTGTATGGGTGCAGCTCCACAGCAGTTTTAAACTTTAAAAATATGCCTGCTCCTCCTTCCGTCCTCAAGGCCTTTCCTTCTGGTGAGCTGCAGGTTCAGCTCTCTAACATGGTAGAAATACACGTTTTTTTTCCTTTCCTTGGGGAGTTAGTTCTCTGCCAGGCAGTGAGATCAAAGAGCTCAATAGTTGCTCAAACCTCGTAGTGCAAAGGATGGGGCAGCAGGGCATATATTAGCAAGCAGAGGAGAAAAAATGAGGAGATAGGTGTTAGATCAACCTAGCAAGTGTTCCTTAGCTTCACCCTGAGGTCAAGGCACAACCTGCTCTCAGTATCTCCTGTTTGCAAAGGGAAGGAGTTACTTGCCAGCAGGCTGACTTTTGGGACTCCTGTGGCAGGCATTTCCGCTGAGCTGAGGGCTCTCTGTTCCAGTGAGCAGCCAGGTAACTAGGTTTGGGAACTTTACAACACCAATAGTGCTATAAAGGTCAGACTGCTGTAGCATGTGCCCTATGATATGAGAAACTGTTTTGATAAGGCAGGATGATGACTCCACATATAAAGAAATTATTTGGTTTTCCTGTAATTTCTATAATGCTCATTTTTTCTTTTTTCTTTTTTNCCAGTTCTTAAGCATCTTAAAAAGAGGGTGTTGCTTCCATTAAAATAAAAGTTGAAGAATAGCAGAAACATTACTTGGAATTTATTTAATCCTCAAATTTGCAAGAGTAATGTTTTACTTTTCAAAAAAGAAAATTAATTTTAACTTGAAATCTGTGTAATTTTATTCAATGCAGCTATCTATATCAAAAGTTATCCACCTAAACAACATTCTATCAATTATCTATATATGTTAACTTTCAATATAATTGATAGTAGCTGCTAATATCTTTGCTTTCCCTGGATATCTTTGCTCTAAGAAGAAGAAAATATGGAAGGAACATTTTATATAAGGTCATTAAAATTATATGCAAAGAGAAAAACCTGAGTAAACATCTAATCTAAGTTGAATGTTCTCTTAAATTGATCACTTCTTAAGTGCTTTTTTTCCTTGGGGTATGCTGAATAACAAATACCCAAGCTTTGCAGCAATAAGAGCACACATGTAGGTTAGCATTTGGCCTCCACAGTGGCTTTTCCCCTCAAGTATTATTTCTATCTTAGCCATTTAAAAGAACCAGTGCAATCATGGATGTCACTTACAACCTACACAGTGGAAATGAGAGCCTTTTAGGGAAAAGATATTTGGCTGATAAAAACCTAGCTCCTTAAACTTTGGTGCGACATAATATTTCTTTTGGCAAGGGGTCACTGGTGCTCAGCACACATCATCACTAACTTATTAGATCTTGAGGCAATTAGCTGAAAACAAACAGAAGAGACAAGCCCTGTATTGAGCTATAGAAACCAGAAGAAAATAGCCCATGGCACTCCATTATTCCAGAGCTTCATCAAAGGCTATGCACTGGCTGCAGTTTAAAGAAAGGAGAGTATTGTTTTCATGTAACATCTATACAGTATTGGGACTTTACCTTGTTATTTTTCTACTGCTTCAAGTTACATCCAAACTTGTCTTGTTATAATAGGGCACTGGAAAGAACTTCTCAGTTTCTACCTAAAACACTATATGCAATGTGTTGCTTGATTAGCTAAGGATTAAAAATCCAATTAGATCCTCCCTTTTCATGGGAAATCACACGAGGAATTTTGAGAAATATTACTGAAAACCACTGCGTAATGTGATTGACTATGAAAACATGCGACAAAGGAAGAACTGATGTCTAAGAAACCGATGGAATCATCTAAGCAAGCTGACCTTTACCATTTGCAATGTAAATACATATTTCTGAATTCCAGAAATTAGGTGAGAGATATATTTTATTAGTTTCAATTCGAAATAACTTTTTTTTTCCTTGCAGAAAAAGATAACCACTTAAGACAAAATATGTATTACTGTAAGCATGACCCAAGTAAAAGTTATTATTAGGCTACAAGTAGTTTTGTGGGTTTTTTCAGTAATGTGCTACACAGAGTGTTAAATATTGTTCTAAATAGCAGAACGTGGCTTCACTTGTATATAGTAAATAAGAATTATGACACAAAAAATGTGTGATCCTTATTTAAAAAAAAACCACTTTACCAAATGAAAACTTATTTCATGATTTTCAGAAAAGGAAAGTGATTGTTAGAGGTACCTGGCTGTATTTGCCACTTGTTTCTTTTCTGGCTATTTAATAAACACTCGTCTGTGTATGCCAATTGAACTATACTAGAATCTTGCCTACCACTAGTTTACTTTAAGCACATCTAATCTCTTAATTAATCTCTAAATTAATTTGTATTTTAAGAAGCTAGATTTTAAGTTAAAATTTTATAATACTTTATGGAAATTTCCAGGAAATCTTTTATTTAGAGCACTGAAAATATTTTAAATATGCAGAATGCCAATATTACCTTTCTTGCGTCCTTTTTTTTTCTCTTCCCCACCCAAAATCAAAACAAATCAAGCCACTCCAAGCACATAAACTGAGATTCATGATGATATAAAGTCTTTCTTTTTATCAGTGTTGAATTCTGAACTTAGAGCCAAAAAAAATCTATCTCTGAAGGCTTGTAACAAGATGGTATAGGGTTCAGGATGACCAGCAATGCCATCATTTTACCCCTTCCCCACCTTCCCCACTTTCCTCTAGCTTAATGATCAAATGATTTGTAGACTACCTTGCTCCTGGTGTAAGGTATACCTCAAAGCATTCTGCACTCTCTTGGGTTCTGGATTTGGCCTGTGAGGGAATTAACACCTACTGTTCTTAATTATGCTGAAAAGCTCCAAAGAGATTAAAAGTAGGCAGAACAGTGAAGGCCATCATAGTGGTATTTATTTCAGGATGCCCCATCTGTATTTCAGTTCTGAGACAAGAGTGAGGCTGTAAATACTTTTCCATGTTCTGTATTAAAAATGTAAAAGCCAATTCCTTTTTCATATGGGAATGTAGAGAGACGTCTAATTGGAAAAAAAAGACATGTTGCTGGACACAGAATATGACTTTTAGCCTTCTTTGTAATTAATGTTTGTAGAAATTGCAGTGCTTAAAATAAAGCTGAAGAGGAAGAAACAGCTGTGAAAACTATTAGCCTATATTTATTTTAAAAGCCAATTTTGTTATTTGCAATCTTCCTTGAAAAACACAAACATTAACTTAGCTTTTTCCCATAGAAATGTCTCCCTTCCTATTGCTTATTTACTATTGCAGGTCTATATCTTTCATCTCTTCAAAGTCACTGGAGTGATTTACAACAGTCTTATCAATTTCATGTGAATGGTTTATGGAATGCTAGGATTTGGTCAAATTCTTTCCCACAAGAGGTTTCAATTTGTTCATCATTCCCTCCTGGTATCTGGTTTCAAGACATAATGTGCAGAATTACCTTTAGTATCAGTTCTGCAGATACAATGCATTAGCAGAGAAAATTAGACACAATTCCTTTTAGATCTGATGTGCTGCCATTGTCTTTAAGTTGTCAGGGTGTCGAATTAATGGCAACTGGAGAAGGTTGCCATGACTTAAGGGATCACTGTAAAAGGAAAAACAATCCTTTATATCTTTTCTGAGAGAAAGGAAGGCAGCTGTTACACATCGTTCTGCTGTGAAGACCCCCCCACCTTTTTACTTTGTTATGCTAGCAGAGAAGATATATATATATATACATGTATATATATATACATATATATATATATAAAATTCCTTCTGTAAAATTAAAACAAAGTAGCATGTACATGGTAACTTTAACTCAAAAAGCAGAAAATATATAATTTTAAGCTTGATGAAATAAAGTTTTTTATGATGTCTAACTTTAAGAAAAAGCTGTTTTTCCCCCAAACAACTTGAAAATATAGTATATCAGTTTCTACTAAAACTAAATTAAAACCATGCATCCAATCATTATAAAATCTCATAAATCTAAATGTACAAGTGGTGTCAATTGTGAAAAAAACCCCTCAAATTACACATACTATACTTTTTTTCACTGTTATTAATTATATTTTCTCTGTTCATTATTATTTACTTATTTATTTATTTAAATTTTGGAAAGTTTTGGAAATTTGGCAGTTTTTCCTTGGAATTTAGAATTGTAAGTAGGCATGACTTTTTAATTGCTGCGGGAGAATTGCATTCTTAGAAATGTAATTTGAAAATGACATCCATACAGACACTAGAATTTCACAAATGATTCTTGAAAGGCTTTCCAAGTGGTCAAAGGCTTTCTGTGGGCACAACAAGGGATCTTTGCATAGACCCTGATAGAGCTGGATAAGAAATTTATGAGTCAGAAGTCCTGGATGTATGCTTGTAAAAACTCAGTGGTTGAAAACTCTTCAGTGGGTAGAAAGACAGCAAATCATATTAAAGTTCTTAGATGGAGAAAGCTAAAATGTCCAGGTCATCTCTCAGGTTGGATTTAAACAGCCTGGTCTCAGTCTATGCAGTCACCAGTTCATTTGGGTAAGTTTGTGTGTCATCTTTTAAAAACGTTTTTAACCATGTAAATTTGGTGAAAGGGCATATTCACTTTACAGTGTGTATCTATCATGAAGTATGGATGCAATTAAAATAAATTAATATGTACATAGAAACAAAAAATCTACAGTGGCATTATGTAAACAATAGTAGTTTTGTGCTCCTCTCACAACATTTCACATACATTACCTCTGAGAAAGCCTCAGTAAATACACAGGCTTTTCAATATATCTAAAAGGTCTGAATCTTTAGTCTATGTACTACTGCATATCCACCAGAAGTTAAAGGCCCTAAAAATCTTCCGCCTTGAGCCCCAAAGTAAGGGTCCTTAGGGACTGTCTGGTTAAGCAGCCCAGCTGAGCTCATTTGCTGAGTCAAAGTCACATATTAAATAGGATTTTATGAGGAGTATTAGTCCCAAGTTAAATAGGATTTTATAAATCAAAACAAAACTGTCAAATTTCATCTGAAATGCAAAAGTATATTTTAGAAGTTCAGATGTAATGCACTCCACATGTGATATATAGCTGATTAAATACCCTACCATAATCTGATTTAACAGACATTTCAAAGGAGTACCTGGCTGTACCTGAAGTATTTTGGAGTGAAATTGCCATGTTTACATGAATGACTGAGAAAAGCTACCACCAAAAACATGATTGACAATGTTCTGATCTCATGCAATTGAAATAAAAGGATTCACAGCCTCTGCTTTTAACTTGATATCAGAAACATGACTCTCAGATTTCCTGCCTTTTATAATGAAGCCATAAACCATCTTTCATGAAAAAGCAAATATTACAATAATTATATAATCCTTCCTCAAACTGCTTCCTCATACCAAACAACCAAACTCAGAGGTAGTGAGCTTCAGCTAGATCGCTTCCCAAATACTGGTTATGGGCCAGATGTTTCAAGAGCCAGCTGATAACCACAGGGACTTCATAAAAAATCCATCACTGTTACCAGTATCACAAAGCACCTGCTGTTGGAAGCACTGTTTTTCTCATACCTCATGCCAGCTCTCAAAATAAAGACAAAAAGTCAGGAATATGGGAAGGCTTTGAGTGTCAAAATCCAAAAATTGCAGCCCAAAAACCCTACATGAGGTAGGTGACTGGCTAGCTCAATAAGAATCTCTATTCACAATCTGCTTTTCATTGCAAAGCAAAAGCTTCCCTGAGCATCCACTTCTGTATTATGTAATAAGGTTATATTTACCCTGAGGAACTTACTTCTAGAAATTAAGCAGACAACACCTTAATCACCTCAAGCATAATTGAAATTATAGAGGAAAATCTAGAAATTAAAAACAAACTAACAACATTAGGGTATTCACAGAAGAAAAAAGCAGTTTCAAAAGCTGTGTTTCTTTTATTTGCCATTGAACCCCTACCGGCTGTATCAGTCAGGAAGGAAGTGTGAGACTTTTACTGTGTTTTACATGGTTTAGAAGGGCTCACTCTTGCACTCTCCGAAAAAAAACCCTCATGCATTGATTATAGGGGAGTCCAAACAAGAGAATTCACATTTCCTGTAGAAAAAATAGACATGAATGCTAGATCCATGGAATCAGAAGCCTACAGGTAAGACAAGGCGTCACTCCAACAGTATGATAAGAGCACAAACAGCCATAACTCCACGTTTTGGTCTCTGCTCCTGGAATTACATCCATTTGTTGTGTTAGTTTTATTCTGATGACTGTTTGATGTAAGACAATGTAATTAAAAACTATATCTAAAACTGAGATTTGGTTGCTGACTGAGACATTTAAGCTTAAAGTCATGTAGACTGATTTTTACCTTTTCTCTGAGCAAGGTCTTTTGCTGATAAGAAGTTATGTAAAAAGTCATTGCAAATACTGGTCATCTTTTGGGAAAAAAAAAAAAGAAAAGATTACTTATTTCTTGGGAAGAGCAAATGTAAATACCAGTCTTTAGGAGGAAGGCTATAAATGAAAGTCAATGCTTGAGAACATAATTTGTATGACCAAGCTCTAGAAATGTTAGATCTTCAATCAGATTTCCACTCATTGATAATCATTTAGCTTCAAATAGCTTTTTATTTAACATGGGCTTCTACCTTTGCCAAACCCTGTTTCCACAGACACTCTAGTGGAAAAATGCAGCCCTAATCCTGGGTTCAGAATCTGCTGTGGATATCAGGCTCCAAAAAGTTAGGCTTTCCTATTAAATTATTTATTGTTTTATTGAATTGAAATCCAAATGATCAAGTTGTTAAAGCTGAAAATAATTAGGAAGGACATCTTTTGAAAGGACTGAATCTCAAAAAATAAATAATCATATGAAACTCTCTGATAACATTTCACTAGACTCTAAAATGCCAGTGTTAGAACCAAGGAAAGAAGAAACTAGGAGTTATGAAAACAACAGTAAAGTGACAATGAAAACAGCTAGAAAAATAATAAAAACATGTATAACTGTTGAAAGAAAGGAGAATTCAATTGCAACAAATATAGAAGCAAGGAAAAATAGAGCACTGGTAAAGGAATCGAAAGGATACAAGGAGAAAAGAATATTTAGCTGTGAAGAAGATATCTTTCAGATCTAATACAAAAAGAATCTTTTAATAATTATGTGAACAATAGGGAACTCCTAGGAGTCTATAAGAAAATGAACAAAGGCAGGAAAGGGTAAACAAGAAAAATGGGGTAAATACAGTCATGTTAACCTGACATCAGTCCTGAGGAAAACAATGGGATGACTGGTATGAGACTCGATTAATAATGAAAGGAGGGAAATATAATTAATGCCAATCAATGTGGTTTTATGGAAAATAGATCTTGTCAAACTAATTTGATATTTTTGTGAGATTACAAGTTGGGTTGATAAGGTAATAATGTTGATACAATATACTTAGACTTCTACAGAACGTTTGATTTCATGCTACAGAATGTGTTGCTGCCATGGTTTTATCCCAGCCAGCAAACCAGCACCACACAGCTGCTCACTCACTCCCCCCCCAGTGTGACAAGGGAAGAACTGGAAAAGTGAGCAAACAAACTCATGGGTTGAAATAAAGACAATTTAAAAGGTAAAGTGAAAGCCATGTATGCAATCAAAGCAAAACAAGGATTCATTTACCCCTTCCCATGGGCAGGCAGCTATTCAGCCACCTCCAGGAAAGCTGGTCTCCATCACAAATCATGGTGACTTGGAGACACAAAGGTCATCATCCTTCCTTCTTCTTTCCCCAGATTTATGTGCTGAGCTACATGCTATGGAATATCCCTTTGGACAGTTGGGGTCAGCTGTCCCAGCCATGTCCCCTCCCATCTTGTTATGCACCTCAGCCTCCTCGCTAGTGGTATGGTATGAGAAATGGAAGAGACATTTACTCTGTGTAAGCACTGCTCAGTATCAACTAAAACATGTCCTTATTATCAACTCTGCTTGCAGCACAAATCCAAAACATAGACCCACGCTAGCTACTGTGAAGAAAAGAATCTCTATTCTAGCCAAACTCAGCACAACTGGTTAAGAGGGATGCAAAACCAACATGGCACACATCAAATGGATTAAAAACTCTCAATCTAACATACCTCAAGATGTAGTAATAAATGGGATATGATCATCAAGTACCTCTGTTTCTAATAAGATCCTGTAGGTCATGGGTTTGAGCTGTCATTTCTGAAAACATTCATTGACAACATTGGGATATTATAGAATGAAATTCTTTGAGGCTTTCAGGAGACAAGAAGAAAAAAAAAGGAAACTTAGAAAATACAGAAAACCAGGTCACTGAAGCTATATCTAATAGAAAGCTTAATGTATATTCTTAACACGTGTTGCTCGTACTCTCAGCACCCTTGCAGCACACCTTTTTCTCAGGCAGTAGAATATACACCGATCACAGCAGGCTGATATCTGGCCAGGATAAATCTTACAGTCTTTTTCTTCAGCTGACATTGGGGTTGTCTGTGTGGCATCTTTTCCTCATTTTGGCATCTTCAGCTATGCATGGAGGAAAGAGTAAGGGGACTTGAGAAGTGGTTTTGGCTAAATGAATGTGCAGGCACAGGTGGGCCTTGTTAATCAAAGAGACCTTTGACAGCTCGGATTATGTGAAACCCAGGACAGTGTGAGCGTCTCCGAGGTAGCTCACCTGGAGAGTTTGGAGAAGGTGGCTCTCATAGAACATAATAATTACCAGGCTGTGCTTCTGGCACTTTGTGTCTAGCACAAACATGTAGCCGAACATCTTGCAAATCTGGGACCACCTGAGTGCGTATGAGAAATTTTCGTTTCTTTCTGGAGGTATCAGACTTGTCTGTGGAATCTCCAGCTCATCCACAGAATGTTGGCATCAGACTCTGGAATGAATCTTGTGACCCAAATGGGTGGTTTCCCTTAGCAGTAATCAGTCTGAAATACACAAATCTAAAATTAAAATCATACTGATGTAAATGCGGAGGATGGACATCCTCAGACAGTCAGACGTGTAATGCAACCACTCAGCTTCTTTGTTTCAGTATTACATTTGCTCCAAAAAGCAGAATACCTGAAGGAAAGTGAGACCCTGATATCAAAAAAAAGATGTCTGTCTGATTACACTAACTACCTATTCTCTTTGAACATTTCTTTAATGTTTGGAAATTTCCTTAGTGTGCTTGCTTTTCAAAGGTTTTATCACCAGAGGCTAGACTTGGGCTGGAACAGTCCATGTTTGGTGTCTTCTCTCTTACTAATTCAGTGCAATGAATTCATTCAATCTTTGGGAGTTTGGCCCTGAAGCGAGGCTAAAAACTAAGAAGGCTGCATAAAAAAATATTTTACATGTAAGTTTTTGTGTTATTGTAGGCTTGAAACACTGCCACAGATTTGAAAACAACAGACATATAAAATTAAGGAATTATTCCTAGCACAGATATTGGCAAAAAAAGAGCAACCATTACCTCAAAAGCTGGTCATTTGTTAAGCACCACAAGCTCCATTTCCAAATGTGATTGCAATCATTCTTTACATCTTCAACTCTGCATCCCAAAGGTTTTTTCCTTCTCTTCTTTCCTATTCATCCCAGGAAGGAAAACAAGCACTAAGGTCTTTGGCAGGTGGTGATGAAAATGCAGTGAATTCTGCCACCCCTGCTGTGTCTGATTGTGGCCATAATAGCATGAGATCCCTCAGCAGCCCTTAGTAAGGAAGCCTTTGTGGGGAAGCTGGTCATCACTTTGAGAACTTGACTGGAAAACAAACCTGAAGGAGCTTGTGATACTCTTTTTATTCCAGACACGTCTTTCCTAAAGGAACCCTACTTGTCTACAGTCTGCTTTGGCATATTCTCCTCCTCATGACAGAAACTGTGCAAGCTCCACTCACTGGGCAAACTCCTCAGGACCATCTACTGGCCAGCTTTCCTAAGCATGCTGTTGCATTGCCTTATTAGAGCCTTTACTGGGTGGAAAAAAGAAATACTGATGGGATTTCTTCAGTCTTTGAGACTTTCTGACATGACAAACAGCAATTTTGTCATTCATTTAAACTCCCCACAATACAGGTAGCTCTGCTAGGCTCCTCAGACTCTTATGTCTTGCATGGCCATGGTTGGCAGCTTTTATCTATTTTACCATGCTGACTGGAAACTCTAGTTGATCTTGAGACCAGTGGTTATGGGAGATGTCTCTTCAGACTGTTTCCCCAGGCACAGTAAGATTGTGGTACCGAGTAGGGAAAGAGCAGGGAGCATTCAAGGTAAGCTTTTTGCATTAGCAGCATGTCACTTCAATTGCTGGAGTCAGACAGTGAGAGAGAAAAGGCTTTAGAGGAGAGCAGATGAATTAATCTGCCTGCAACCTTTACTGAGCAGCAGACAAATGTGTCTATTTTACCTTATCCCTGTATGACACAGTGTTTCTAATGAAGACACTGCATTTTTGGAACTGCTACTGCTGAAGAGTGATGTGCCAGTCCTCCCTACTTGAAATGCCCTGCAATCATTCACATTTGAGATTTCTGGAGTCCTGGTCACAGTTTTGTTGTTCTGGGATAATCCCAGATGTGTCAGTTATAAAGATATTGTTTCATTAATGAGTACTTCTCCAGAAATGGAAAAAATATCTAGAACTTTTGTTTATTTTAAGATTTAGTTACATTATCTTTGAGGAATTACCTGTGAGGACAGGCTGATGGATTGATACAACAAAGTTTGGGGGTGCAGAAGGTGACCAGGATTAGGCATTTTCTATTCTATGTAATACTCTACCTCATAACTTGAAATATTGATATGTTTGTGAATTTTTTTGCTTGGAGGGACTGTCAAGACCTGTTTGTCTGTCTCTGTTTACATCTTGGAGGGTTTCTGAGGGTGTTCTTTGTCTCTGGAATCTCTGTTTCAAAGAGGCACTGCAAGTCTCTATTTGCAAGTATTCATTTGAACCTGGATCTCTTTGGCGTCCTCTCACATTGCATGGCAAAAATTTGGGCAAGAAAAGACCATCCTGATATCATGTTGTCATCAGAAAAATGTAAGTAAAATCTTTGAAAGTGTAAAATTGAAATTTTCATGAACTTAATAGCCATGTGGCCTCCATAGCAACCACGTGTGGGGCCTACTCCATGCAATGCAGAAGTCTACAGTTGGCAGGGAGAAAATAAGGAAAATGAGAATTGAGTGTTTTGACTACAGAATTAGAGAGGAAGCACAAGGAAGAAAAAATAGAAGCAATATGATAACTGAGAGGGTTGCCGCACTCTGTTACTGTCTTGACTTTTCATCTAAACATCTAGTTTTAATGATGCCTGTATCTTACTTACATGTAGGTAGGAATGGGCAGCCCTTGCTGGCTGTCTAAAGAGATCTTTGCCCTGTATAGTATAAATATGGATCTTTTTGGCAGTTGAACAGTCAGAAGTTATGGTAAGCTCAGATGTAATAATAGTGTGGGTGTGGGTATCTACGTTATTTGAAAAATAAGATACGGCCACTGATGGAAAGCAGAGCAATATATCTGATAAAGAAGGCAAAGATCAAGTTGTGCAAAATGAATGTTTTAAATGAACATAGTATGAATATATCAGATGTTATCAGAACCACAGAATATTCTGAGTTGGAAGGGACCCACAAGGATCATGAAGTCCAACTCTTAAACGAATGGCCCATACCAGGATCAAACCCACAACTTTGGTGTTATTTAGCACCGTGCTCTGACCAACATACATGAGCAGACCACCACAGCATTTACGATTGCCATTCTGAATTTTAGTTCACAGTAAATTATGCCCTTAACTTGTCCTTATTTCTGCATTTGGCAGGTCTTTTCAGTACTACAGACACTTAACATTGCTTTCTGTGGAGCTGGGATGCTACAGCAGTCAAGTAATATTTAATTTAGCCAAAACCCACCTCCAAAACAGTACATTTTCTCTGCTGGTATTTAATATCCGCATGCTAACTGCTTCTGGGTGTGAGACTTCTATTGCTCACCTTAGTTAAACACCAGTGCCAAGACATGCTTGTGTTACATTGTGCCTTTTGTCTTGGTGTTGTAAAAGTTGTATGACTGAGGGGGCAAAAAGAAAGGGCAGAAAAAGTATTTTGTAACAACAGAGAAAGAGGAAAATGATAATGTCAAAAAAGATTAACATCAGAAGTTAGTGCATATAAAAATACCAACAGAGAGTCATTGAAACAAAATTTTTAAGAATTATTCAGCAGCTTGGCTGTTCAGAAATATATTTCAGTTCCACATGAAAAGGGTCTTTGAAATAATTTTTGTAAAGCAGCCTGTTAAGTTATACCACATAATTTCTCTTTTTTTGGCGGTGGACAAGAGTACTGCTTGAGCCAACAGGTAAAGACATTGCCGCAAGAGAGAAGAAGGGTGGCAACAAACAGCAGTAGCACCTATAGAAACGCACTGGGTAAAGAAAGTCAACAGGACTGATTCAAGGACACGGTCTACATGCAATTTTAATGCTATCAGCACTTATGTGGCAGTTCTTCTTTAGCAATTAAGAGATCTGAGGAAAAGGCACTAGAGTGCTTAGGTACCATTCCCATGAACCAATAGATGTGAAGCCATGCTGCTGCCTGCCTTCCTGTGAGGTGAAGAATGCAGACGAAGAATAAATGATCACCACTGAAGAAACCTGCTTAACCAGCTGCACTGGTCAGGGATCAGCTGGGGAAGGTCCCTGCTATGGAAATTTTTTAGTTTTGCAAGTCTGGATGAAGCCCCTTCTCCCATATGTCAAATCTAAGTGTCTCAGCAACAATATTTTTCTGCACGTAAATGTGTAATACAATTATTTCTTATCACAGTTAAGAATCTACTGAAGTTTTTCTCCTTTGAACCAAACACACACGTATGGAATATCTATTCCTGTTAATAATATTTGTGTTGCATATCCCTCCAGTGGTTTGCACACATTGATTAGTAACTACTTATTTACCCCTAGAATTACAAGTCTTTGAAGAAGACAACAACTCTGCAGTGTCCTCTACAAGACTGAATTTTCTCAAAAGTCACATGTACCGGACTAAAGCTCCAACACAGACAAACCTGTGACTAGTTAGTTGCTCTTGCACTGTGATGTCTAAATCCTGCCTTCAAATGGTTCAGTCTATTTGTTGATAGTAATACTTGTCACAAAAACTTTACCCTGAGTAGACAAGACCTTCTTTGGTCAAATGTTTTTAGGCCGACTGCTTAGCCTGTCATACTCTAAAGGCATCAACCTCATTTCGTACTGTCATAGTTCACTTCCAGTGCTGGTTGTGGGGTAACCCTATACTTCTAATTTAAACGGTTGTCATTACCTTGTCATGGTTATTATTTCTGAAATTATTTGGGGAGTTTTACTCTAAATGTCTTAGTTATAAAATATGTGAAAAATAGGTTCTGACTGGATTTTTTTTTCTGCTTTATTTCTGCCTCCTGTGGTAGTACAGTTTCTACCATAAGACAATTATTTTCTGGTCAGAAACTCTTACCTCCTTCACATTCTATTTAACTTGGAAACCAGCTGGGACTTCAGGCTTGTTCTTAAGTTCAGCATCTTGTCATATACTTGAGAACACTTTGATTGATACAAGATACAAGGTTCATGTAACCATACAAGAAAAACATTATACACTTGTGGAGAGGCAATTGTCATCAGCAAGCCAATGTACCTGGTCTGAGATGAATTTCCAGATCAAAATGCATATTTTCTTTTTGCTTTTTGACAGAGAGTAGAACTTGACAGGTTTCTGGTTCTTCAGAAGTCTCTTGATGGCTGGAAGAAGTGACAGCCCTCAGATCGGAATGGCGTGCAACAGGCTACTGTGTTCTTGTACAAATCAAAGCATTCTTTCAAACTTGAACCCTCTTTTCTGAGTTGGAAAAAGTATATGGGAAAAATGATTGTTAAACTTTAAGTAGCACAGATGACTGTTAAATACTCAGGTTAGGATGCATTGTGCAAGAGTCTTAGGCGCCAAAGTTGGTCCGAATATCTTTAAGGAGAGAGCAAGAAAGAAAACAGGGAGTTTTGTGTGTTTGGCAATACACTGTTAGTAGCATATGCAGTTTCTCAGATATTTCTTTGACAGTTTTTAAAGGATTAAAAATTGTGAGGACCTTCACTCTTACAATATCACATCTAGTCAAAAGACAAGCAAAATTTTTAAAATAATGAATAATTTTAAGATGAAAATGGTTACCTTTTCCCAGAGTGAAGAATGGAAAATATTTTTTTTAATTAAAGAAAAAAGTTTTGTCAACTTTTTTTTTAATGTTGGTGAAAAATAACCTAGCTGAATTATTTTTAACTAGCATATTTTAATCAGTTGTAAACACAGATAAATAGGTGTTTAAGGTACTATATAGATTCTCTATTTTCTATAGCTATAGCTAAATAATAAGAAGCATTGCTTTTAGTTCTTTGCAACTGTGTTATTTTGATCAAGAGAGCATGTCAAAACATACAGACATATAGTGTGGTTTGTGAAAGTGATGTCACACAATGCACCAATCACACTTGGCTTCAGCTGCCGCTACTTCTCGTTCAATACCTCCCCAAGGGAGCCTTGTAGCCTGCAGGCCAGGGATTGCGAGGGATCTGTCCCAGGGTACAGCCTTAAGAAGCACCACTATAGGACTTTTACCCTGCTTTATGCCAGATAGATGCTGTTGAGTTGTGAGAGATTACATTAGGTAACTCCATGCAGGACAAGAAAAGTTAAATCAGACAGAAGTAACATCATTGATGGAGAAAAAAAAAAAAAGTGAAAAGTTGTGTACTCATAAGCTATGTGTAATCCTGCTTGCAGAGACACTGTCTGTGGTAAAAGATACCCAAGAAAAAGTAATTCAAACATTTTAATCATCCTGGCATGAATCTGGGATGATAGATGGCTTAATACTCAAACATTTTTCTTTAGGGATTTTGCAGTGCTTTTGTTTTAAATGCTGGAGTTCCTTTCTACTTGTTTGGACTTTAGTTACAGCATTCCAGTTTGGGTGTTGGTCAGTAAGAAATTGAAACCAATTGAAGTGTATTGGTGGTGGTCTGAATTAAGACGTTACAATATTTGAATGAAGCTTTAAGATCAGCTCAGAAATAAACTTGCTGATGGAGATGAAATATTCACTTAGTTGTTGTCTCTTCTTTATCTGGCTAAAAAATGAAGCAATTTAGTGGGATATGGGGATAAATTTGCCCATCTGAACCAAGTAAACACATACATATTTGGGTACAGGTGCAACAGGTCAGGTCTTTCTTCCTAAATCTGACAATAACCATGGAACAAGGAGGGCAAAGCAGCTCTATGAAAGACTCGAGCAAATAACCTGATTACATCAAAGGGGTTTTTTTGAGTTACTTAAAGGATTGGCTGAACAAATCTTCTGTGGCGAATTAGGCTTGTATGGCAATGTGCAGTACCTTTTTGAAAAATATCTTTTTATATCTTCTTTATTGCTACCTAAAAAAAGGTTTAATTAACCTGATATAACTGACTGGAAATTATCATTTGGATTATTTGTGTTCCTTACAAGAAAGGTTGCAATGCAAGTTTTTTTGTTTTGGCTTTTTTTTTCCAGTTGGTACCAATTTGATCTGAGGCATGCAAAAAACCTGGAAGCCATTCATTGATATGTTCAGGCATGAGAACATAATGCTCGAAGTTGTTTTACCAAAATTATGGATCGTGAATTGTCACCTCCACTTTGCAGACCCCAAGGAAAATGCTTTCAGATTTTCTGAATTTTGTTTTTGGAACTGTGAAGATAATTAGCAACCAAGCATCCTGGCAGTTCATAATATATCAGTAAGAACTGTGGTTTATGACTTCTGTGCCATTTTTCTCTAAGACATACCTCAGCTCTTCAGGATATATTAATGGGGATCAAGACTGGTGCACGAGAATGTCTGGACTTTGTTTTTTGGTGATGATTTATACCTGTTGCATTATGTGAATATAAATTACAGTGTCCTTGTAATTTAGAGTCCCATCTGTAGTAATTACATTTGACCAACTTCCTGAAGATCTCTTGAAATCTAGTATTTAAATGGCAAATTCTCTCACTATTGAGCAGCAGAAGTTAAACATAATTCCTCTAATTGAAATTGTAAATATAAATTAGTGTGAAAATATTGAGGTTTTTTTAATGTGAGACAAAAGAGGGTGGAACGTCATGATTTTTTCTCACTAGCATTTAACAGGTTTTTGTAGGGACCTGGGGCACTGGGTGGGAAGCTGAAAAAAAGAAAATGTCAGTTTTTACATACAGAATTCCCCAAGTCAAAACTGATTCAGATGTCTTATACTCATCTCCCCAGGTGAGAGGAGATTTTCTCCACCAAAGTGTCAAAAGCACTGAAAAGAGCTAATTTTACTGGGTTTGCTTTATGTGTGAAATAAAATGTTCCACATCGCCCTGTTTAACAGTACTGAGACAATGCCCATCTGTTCTAGCAATGGGGATCTCTCTGATGGAATGTCTCCCCTCATTCAACATACATAAACATCATGTGGAGGTTGAATTCTTATTGTAACTGGTAAACAATAAGATTTTAAAAGGTCTGAAGATAAGATTTAAATGTTGTTATAATAGCAAAGTTTGATTTAAACAATTCTGATTTCCTGAGAGGGTTCTCGATATAATAATCTTGTGTGATACAAACCCTGACTGAGACTGTAGAAAAAAGTTGTTATTGCTCAAATATTACTTTCTAATTAGCCAACAAGAACAATTAGGAAATGCTTCAGGTAACTTTAATCTCTCTGCCTGGCTACGCACTGTTCATTTTTTATGCCAACAAGTACATACCAATATTTTAAAACAGATCTCTGTATGCTAATTTTCTTATTTCCCCATCTGAAAGACTATAGCTTCCTGACTGTTAATTCCCTTTGACAGTGAATGGTTTTGTTTCTTATTCACCTCAAAATAATGTATTGTTACGAAGTGATTTATAATAAACAGTATCTAGGAAAAAACTATGATGTTGATCAGTTTTGACAACTAAAAATGCATTATTAATGGAATAATAACATTGGAAGCATCTTGAAAAGAAGCTGAGTTTGAGGAGTTTATTTTTCTCTTCAGACTGAGATTCATTCTTCTAGTTTAGAGATACTTCTGGGTGGACAGGTCATTACAGAGAAGAATGCCAAAATTATTGCATGTTAGAAAGCCTTGTGATGCTGCCTGTCAAATATAGAATGATAGGTACACTTAAAATAAAGTCAGATACACTATACCCATTAAAATCCACTTTTACAATATCTGGTTTGACATATAGAATAGATATTTTAAGTGGGTATAGATGTCAGAAAGTGAAATTGCCTTAACTGCTTGATTTTACTTAATGGCTCTTGATGAAAGATACCATTTCTCTTTCCTCTATGCACAGTCACATATGAATATAAATACTGGAACAAATATTTGAATTACAATGCAGCTCAGTGCATCTCTCTGGCATTTTTGCTATTGAAGTAAATGGAAAGCTAGACCTAGAAGTGAAACTACATGTTAATTCATCCTCTGCAGCTGTAGCAGAGGACAAGTAGTAATATAAATTTGCAATATGCTTACTCATACATTTAAGGTATAGTATCCTTTATATGATTTGCATACACAACACAGTATTTAAACCTCATATTTTAAGGGTGAATTCTAAGCAACTGTTGTTAAACAATTCACTAAAAATATGTATGCCAATAGCCAAATTATGATGTCTTATTGGCCGTTCTCAAGGAAAACTAGTATACCATCATTATTGGATTTTATATTAATTATAGTATGTACTTTATTGAATTTGCTGAAGTGCTTTACTGGATATTCTCCAAACTCTAACAGCCAAATGAAATTATATAAAAAGGATCAGCTATATTTAAGGGTATGTGAAAGTGCTTTAGAGACTGATTATAATTAAAGAGGTTGTAAACCAGTACACAGAGTGCAAAGGTCACTGCATAGCCATCCTTTCCTTAACTTACATAATTGGAAGGAATTCAACAAGAATGACTCAGTGAAATTATGTTATCTTGAGAAAGAATACACCTAAAATCTCTAATAAACATCTTTGCAATTTTAAGTAATAGAGAATGATGTCTATCACATTCATCACAAAGTAACCATGCAACAAATGCTTCTCTAAATGCACTTAACATTGTGCATTGGATGAGAAGAAACAACTTCAATAGATTAAAAGTGATGAAGTCAAGAAAGATGAGAAAGCATACTTTATCCTCTTTCTTTAGGGCTCTTGGGCCTAACTTCTTTACATACTCTAATGAGTAAGAATGTGCTTTAAAAGAAAAGGAATGATAGTCCTATCTCATTGCTACTTTATCCAGCATCTTGTACTGCTGAGGTATGAATCTGTTCCTAACAGGAGATGACATAGCCAGTGGAGAAAGCAGATTGCCAGGAGGGACAGACTTAAGGATGGGGGATCCTAGCAGAAAAATAAAGTATAAACTTCAGAATTAAGAGCTAATTTACACAAATTTTCAGGGAAAGGCTACTTGAACTAAATCTACCAGGATCTTTATCACTGGGTTATTTCAAAGGCAAATAGTTGTTTTTCTGTTTGATGTGTATGTAAGTTAGAAAGCGAAGGTTTAATCCTTTTCTGCTGAAGTCTTCTAGATATCATTAGAGCTGCATGGTCTAATTGCAAGCACTTATTGTTTTAACAATTTCATTTAAAACTAACAAAGCACATAAAACTCTAGTGTATTTTGCAGGAAAACCAAAAGAATTATTGTGAGAAAAAAAGTCAGTTCAAGATATATTCCAGTTTTTTTTTATTAAGTTTTTGGATGCATTTTCCTCAAAATGAGTTCACTCGTTATCTGTTTTAAATAATGGTTTTTTTCACAAAATATCATAAACTTATGTTTTCTCAACCAAATTAAAACAAGATTGTTTTGTTCTTCTGTATTATGGCAAGAAAAGGAAATCAGATTTAACATGCTATGCTCTCACACTATACCAGCAAAGCCTGGACACAGAATATTCTACATATTGGTAGAGATGTTCAGAAAATTAACTTCCACAGTTGTGACTATGAATATCTGAAGAAGATTTGCAGGTTCAGTCAGTTGAATAAAAAAAAAATTAAATGAAATGAAATGAAATAAAATAACAAATAAGATAAAATAAAATAAATAAAATATCTGTGACTCTTGTCTACAATAGAAATTCAAGGTTTAGGTCCATACATGAAATAAAATATGCTCACTGAGGTGATGACAAATAATGGATACAGTGGTTTGTTAGAGGAAGAATTCTAACAAAAATGTTGCAATTAAAAAATCTGGACTACCTAATATTTTGAAAAGTGCAATTATTGTTAAAATAATATTATTGTTAAAAATTTTATTTACCTCATTACATAGGCAACACTTAATATTCATAGAATGCACTTACATATGAGATGACAAGATTATTCAGCATCTACACTTATCCTTCTGCACTTACAGGTGATTTCAATTAATATCTGCTTTATATTCATTCTTAAAGCTTAATTTCCACCGTATCACCAAGAAAAGCTGGAGCAAAATTACAGAAATTTTCATAGAATCATTTAGGTTGGAAAAGACCTTTAGGATCATCAAGTCCAACCATTAACCTGGCCCAGCCAAGTCCACCACTAAACCATGTCCTTTAGTGCCAACTCTACATGTCTTTTAAATACCTCCAGGGATGGTGACTCAACCACTTCCCCGGGCAGCCTATTGAAGGGCTCGACAACCCTTTTGGTGAAGAAATTTTTCCTAATATACAATCTAACCCACCCTTCCCTGGCACAACACTTTCAGTAGAGGAGGGCGATTCTCCTCAGCTCTTCTTTTGGTGCTGATTTATCCATAAAAATATTTTTAATGTCTTTTACAGCAGTACGCAGAATAAATTCTAGGTGGGATTTTGCCCTTCTAATTTTCTTCCTGTGTAATGCCAAAACATGCTTGTAGTCCTCCTGAGCTGCCTGCCCCTTCTTCCAAATGTGATAAACTGTCTTTTTTTTCCCCCCTGAGTTCTAGTCAGAGCTCTCTTTTCAGCCAGGCTATTCTCCTTTCCCCATGGCTCATCTTTCATCACATGGGGACGTCCTGCTCCTGCACCTTCCAGAGCTTCTTCTTGAAGAATGCCCTACCTTCCAGGACTCTTGCTCTTCAGGACTGCCTCCCAAGGGACTCTGAAAGCCAGTGTTCCAAACAGACCAAAGTCTACACTCCAGAAGCCCAAGGTGGAAGTTTTCTTGCACCCCTCCTTACTTCTGCAGGAATCAAAATCTCTATCATTTCATGACCTCTGTGCCCAAGACAGGCTCCAGCTATCTTGTCACTGACATGTCCTTCTCTGCTCACAAACAACGGGTCCAGTCTGGCTCTTTCCCTAGTTGGCTTTCTCACCAGCTGTGTGAGGAAGTTATCTTCCAGACACTCCAGGAACCTCCTAGACTTTTTCCTCTGTGCTGTATTTTATTTCCAGTAGACATCTCGTAAGTTGTGTGAATATACCTATATTTCACTAATATACTCCTGTAGAAAATGCAAAACCATTTTCCTGAATGTGTTTGGGTCAGATTACTGTATGTCCAGCTACCAGTTTCCATACACAATCACCCCATTTCTCTGTGCCAATCCTGGTGTGCAGACAAATAGGCAAATCTGCGTGAGTGATCCCTTGGGCTGAAAATTTGGCCTTAAATGAATACAGGGTGAATAATAAGCTCTATGAGGTATTTATGTTTCTTTAAACAGTAATGAATAATGACAAGTTACATATTATGTTCCTTTTATTTGGAAAAGACTAGGAATCCAGTTAATTTTCCTCATTTGAATAATGTTAAATAGCCAATGAATCTGATCACTTTATGACCATACCTAATGCCAAACAGACACAAACAACATTGAGGGACAAAAGTGCAAGTCTGGAGATGTGAATTCTATTTTGGGCTCTACACAGACTTCTTGTGTGACCTGAAGTAAGTTTAGATTTGTAAAGACTGAGTATAAACATCTCTGTTGTGCCATTTCTTACCTTAATTAGTGATAATACTTTTTTGTAATTTCACAGGGTTACTATGTAGTTTCCTTAAAGAGTGTTTGTAAATTATTATGACTTTTGCAGTTGAATTTTTTTAAAACATGAATTTGAAAACTAAAAACATGCAGCAAAACCCAAACTGTATGACATTAAAGTACTACAGCAAATCTAAAATATTAGTGAAACAGGCTTCTGTAACTTATGCCATAAGTAATAAACAAAAGTAAAGTGGTTTTTGTTATGTTACTGGGATATTCACTTGCCAGTTCATCACATCTTGCTTAAGAAGACATCATAAACAATGCTCCCTCTTCAAGTTGTCTACCTCCTTATCCCCTCTGTCACCATGTTGTCTTTTGCTCTATGCAATGCATATGCATATCCATACATAGATATGTTAATATATATTGAGATTTCATTAAGAAAAATGTGTTGAGAAAACATAAATATTTAACCGATACTGGGAAAAGAAAAAGTTGCCTATGCAGTCTTAGTTCTGCCCCATTTTTTCAGTGAATTATGAGAGACTTTAATTTCAAGGTCATCTTGTCTTTCTCAAGAATAAAATATAAAACCATATCCTTTTTTTCTGCCAAGGCAAGTATAGAGAACCATGCAGTACTTAATACAAGCACCCATTTAAACTGTCATTTCAAAATATGCCACAGGTTAAATACAAAGGTGCAGAAATATTTTGCTGGCCTAATTTATTCATATCTGCAATTAGATACATGTCTTCTCCCCAGCTTAATCTAAGGAACTCAGTATTTTTTGTTATCAAAAGTTATGTGGGATTAGTCTAAATTATTAGAGGACATGTTGAGAAAATAGTCTTGATAAACATCAGAACATTGGCTGTTCTGATTCTACCTTAGGTGTTTTGTACCCCACTGAGAGTGTAAAATAATTTAAAAACTGCTCTGTGACACTCATGAGCAAGTAGAGCCAGTATACCCAGTTGTGTATTGAACTAACTTACTCTTCTTCACAGCTGTGGCATGGGGGAAAGGTTGAGGATGTTTAAATTGTGATGGGAGCTCAACTAACAAACCATATTCAGCCAATCACACAGCGCCATCCAGGTCTGCCTTACTAGAAGAGGAATGTGCATGAACAATCGCAAAAAAAAAAAGCACGATTGAAAAAAAAAAAAAAAAAAGAAGGGGATACATTTTAGTCACAGAAAACTTTGCATGCATATATGAAGTTACACACAGCATTCGTGCATCTAAACCTTTTCCGTATCTGAGTGCTTCCTTTGTCCTCCTCCACTAATCCACATCTCCAAGGATTTATTTCCACATTTGAAGCCTACATGGAGATTCTAACAGCTACAATCTTCCACTTTCAACCTGTTACATGAATAATCCTTCCATGCCTTTAAATCTGACAGTTCCTTCCAGTGTCATACTGGTCTGAAGTCCATCGTGGGCAAGGTTTAAGTCATGACCCAGTAAAAGTTTTCCTGTGCATGAACACAGCACAGTTTTAAAATCTGAATGCCACACTGCTCTTCTGGGGTTACAAACAAGAGCTTTTTACAGGTGAGGAGAGAATACTTCTACCTTTCTACAAGCAACTGGAACTCACTTCTTCCCCTGAGAGGGTAGAGTGAAAGAGATAACATTGCAATGCTGCTTTTCAGTGGAGAAAACTGGTTTCAGAAGTCACTCTTTGCATGTTTGTGAAAGAGAGAGAATGGGAAAGGAGAGAAAGGGAGAAAGAGAGAAAAAGAGAGAAAGAAAGAGAGAAAGAAAGAAAGAAAGAAAGAAAGAAAGAAAGAAAGAAAAAGAAAGAAAGAAAGATGAAGGAAGGGAGGAAGGAAAAGAAGAAGTGAGGAAGGAAGGAATGCCAGCAAATGTAATACATAAGTATGCAAGAAATGTAAAGGTAATGCTGAAGTCAATGTTTTCTAAGCTTGTCTATGTAAGGCATGCAGTATTTCAGAGATCAGACTAGTTCACTGCTGTTGATCAGATAAATGTTACAATTGACCTAGTTAGAGGAAAGACGAATTGTAAGGCAATTCCTAACTCCATTAATGGGTTAATAATTTTAGTATGCTATTCTTTTTTGAAAAGGCTTATTTAAATGTTTATCAGTTGTGCAAAGTGGAGCAGCACTGGAGATTCGCAAGGGAGAACTGATCATTGCCTATGCATGGAAGCGTTGTAGGAAGATTAAAATAACATTGAGTATATTCTGTAAATGAAGGAGAGAACTAAAAGAAGCCTCCAGAGTCCATTATAAATTTTAATAATACATCAAGGTAATGTAACTGAATAACCGATCTCTGAGGGAAGAAACACAACATTTGGCTAATATTACAATTTAAATTATGAAAACAAAAAGAGCTTTTAGTTAATCTTGTCTTTCTGCTTTTATTCTTGAGGCTCTTTTTTATTTTCCCTGAATCCAAAACACCATGTAAACAAATAAAAGTACGGGAGAAAATAAACAGTTTGGCATCTCAGTAGATTAATTAATGCGCTTCAGCCTTGGCACCAGTAGGCGAAAATTATGTGCATAAATAATATCACTAATTAAAAAGATGCAGATTAACATGCAAATAATGTTAATGAGGATCTGCAATTCCAGAGTGGATTCGCATAACATCAACAATTTAATGGGTTGGAAGGCTTGTGTTTGCATTACATTAATAAATTTCAAAGACCTTGCATAAAAAAGTTCTGTTGGAGCCTCTGTTTCCCACTTGTGAGTTGTAAATTCTGTGGGCAGTAGCAAACGCTCATCGGCAGATGCCAAAGTCATTATCTCAAAGACTGTTGAGATGGTGCCATGTGCCAGTGTGACCAGCTGTTGGGAACTGGGCAGTAGGCACTGCACTGTGCCAATTATTCATATTATTTGGGTAGTCTTGATATTTATTTAAACTGATTAATATTTTGTGCTCTGCATCTTGATCTGGAGGGAAATCATTTTAAGCAAGCAAAGTTTTAAAAAAAATCTTATTAGCCTTTGATGTGTCATGGATGGTTGAATGCATAATGGAATTGATTAAGCAGACATAATTTCTAACCATAGGCAAAAACAATATAAGATGTCTTTAATGATGTCATATAATTTTGAGATAAAATATCACAGGATCAAACTCCAAATGAATCGTAATAACCCAGATTTTCCTGAAAAATGAGAACCGTTATACTGCAGTATCCTTTTTTGCTCCTGAATCGGGGAATACTCCTCTGAGGACACTACTTACAGAAAGAGCAAAGGTTAAGAAAGATTAGAGAAAACTCATTTTTGAATGCCGTGTAACTCTTCATAATTTTCTTTCCTATTCTATGATAATCATTATCTGTTCCACACCCAGCCATTCTACTGTGGATTTGAGACACCACAACACATGGGACAAAGCAATTTCCTGAAGATGGGCCCTTACAACATGCTAGAATTGCCCATCTGTGTAAACTCTGTCTGAATGATTCAGTAATCTGAGTTCCCTCTTGTGTGTGTTCAATGAGGCTATTAGCTGCAAACAGGGGTAGAAATGAGGAGCAAAACTTCCACCAACTCAAAAAGTTTCTTCACTCACCTAAGACTAAACAAATAAAGATAAAAAGTATAATTTTGTATTTATACCTTTTCTGCCTCTCCAAGTAGCATCTAGACATTAAAATTGTTGTCAGCTAAAAAAAATTTGCAAAGTGATTTAAAGGTGAAGAGATTCAGAATAAGAACTTTGCAAGAGCAAAAAAAGAGTTGTTTCATGGGTACTATGTAAATACATGGCATTTAGCTTTCAGAATAATCTTGGAACAAGGGAGTATTTTTCAAATCCAGATTAGTATATGGAAAATTTAGTCATGTATATTCACACACAGACAAAATCTTTATACAATTATAAAGTAACACTATTTTGGATGCAGATATTGTGTGGGTGAACTTTAGTTTTTTTAATATCTACTGTATAAACTCAATTAGGGAATCAATATAATGCTCAAAGCCAACTGATATTTGTCCAAACTGATATACACATTTCAAATAAAATATCGTCAGAAAGATTGTGAAAATGCCTCTTACTATGTTTGGAGACTAATCAAATATGACTAAAACTAAAGCCCTCAGAAAGGCTGAGCAGTATCTTGAGCTTGCATTCACAACACACACATTCTTCTGTACAAAAGTGAACAATTCAACATGAATATTTCACAGATGTTTGAGGAATTCAGTTTGCTTTCCAGGGAAAAGGGGAAAAAACACACCTTTGAAAGATTCAAAGTTGTGAAATGAAGAAGTCTGTACTTTGGTTCTGTTTGATAACTGCATGAAATGAAAATGAAAATACTAGAAAATAATTACCCATGCCTTCCTTGTCTTCCAATCTCATCTGGTAAAGCAGCAACACATTGGGTACTAATGCATATTGCTGCTTCCCAAGCAACCTCTATTCCCTAACTCCCTCAGACAGAAACTAGACTTAACATACTCACTTGTGTGCATACTTTGAAGCAAACAAGCAAAACAGAGCAAGTCCCAATAATGTTTCTTTAATTTGAGGTGCTGTCTTTCCTCTTTACTACTGCTGTCAGTGGAGCAAGTACAGCTTAGTTAATAGCTCAATTGCTTAAGGGATATGCCTCAACACTTCCTTAGAAAGATTTAGCTTAAAAGTGTGAATAAGATGTAGTTTTCATGAAGTTGTTTGCAACTTGTCCTTTGTTTTTAGAATGGCCCAGGGCACTACTGGGTGCCAGCTAAAGTTGTGGCTCCTTTAAGGTTCTTTCATGGTATAAAATGTGTATGCACTGTCCTAACACGGCGCACAGACCCAGTCTTTGGCTGCTGGAAATTTTGGAACCACAGTAGAACAAATTTTTTTTCCTTTTTTTTTTCCCTTTGAAATTGCTATCCTAATTAACACCCTCATAACAGATGTATCACACTCCAGTTTTTACCAGTTCACTTTTTCTACAACCTATTTAAACTACCTCCCCAACGCCCCCATAAAGTGTGATTCAAATTCCTCTGCATTACCCAGAAGTAAGTGCTTTCTCATCAACACATACAGATTTTTTCTGTTTTCTGCTTTACTGGCAGTTATTGTGTTAATATCTATGTCCTCTTGGATTCTAAAAAGAGTTACATAGAAAACTAATGGTGATGTTTGTGTCTGCTCACCTATACAAATATCTCTTTAAATATGCTATATTTATTGTTGTATTCATAAATTCATAACCACAGAAACAAGCACCACTACTTTTACTGAGGGAATATCAAAGCTGCCAAGACAAGGTCAGATGTCAGGAAATGGTAAAATGCAAAGAAAGCTAAACCTTATCTCTGCCACTTCAACTATGATCTTTTCGTTATTTCTGCTCTGTAATTAAAATACTTACAAATCCATAATACAAATAGAATATTAGTAGTCTGGCATAAGTCTGAAAATAACAGTCTATACTATAGTCAAACTAATTGCAAATACACATGGAATTAGTATTTAATCCAGTCTTCCATTTTTTTAAAGAATATAATATAGCTATTAAGAGTTAATAGCTTCATAATAGGTGATCATCTCATTGCTCCATTGCAAGGGTAATAATACTTAAGCAACAAGAATAAATCCATAAAATGTTAAATATTTATCTCTAAAAAATGAACTCTTGTTATGTACCTAGATTAAAGTCCCTGTTCAAGTCATGCCATTGAACATGGGAATGGATAAAGAGGTAGGTCTAAACCATTTTTCTCCTGGTACTAGGACAGAGTTGGTTCAAATATGACTGGAATATGAATCAAATCTCACAAATAAAATTCAAATGCTTGCATTTATCTAGGTAGGACTGGCTTCCTAGTGTCCAGTCCACTAGACAAGGACTGCAACATTTGGATTTCTGTATTCATTCTTCCTCTCGTGCTACAGAATTACTCAGAGCAGTGGTCAAAGAAATACAAAAGATTCTTACAATATTGAGTAAAATTCAGTGTCAATTAATGTAAAGTAAAGTGGCTGAATGAAAATTTTATTCTATTTATACCTGCATTTTGCAAGGCTCTCCAAAATAGGTATTGCCACTCTGGAAAGGGGCATACATATCAGCCTCTAAAACTACAGTCTAAATATTCGGCAGAAGTTAAAAAGACAAATCTAAATTTTAGGAAAGAAAGTGAAACCAAAGAGATCATAAAGACAACACTAAGAAAATGCATTCTGAAACCCTGTCTTGAGTACTTCACACAACTCCAGTCACCGAGTTTCAAAATAGCCACAAGAAAACTAGAGAAGGTAAAGAGCAGGCAGAAGTACCATAATTCCTGTAGCATGAGAAACAAAATAAAGTAGGGTGAAGATGGTTAAACTAAGATGTGAGAATGTTACAATCCTGAAAGCCATGAAGATAATGAATAAGTTATTCCCTAGCTCCGATACGCACAAGACGTGGCCAGGGTAGAGTTGCCAGTGAAATTAGCAGACAACTAAGAATGGTTTTTTTGGACCACATGCAATGATGCAGTGGAATCACTTGCCACAGAAGGCCACATAAATGGTTTCTGAAAGGCTCAGCAAGCTGCTAAGGGACAGGGCCATCTCAACTGCAAAGCCTGACAGTCTACACAGAGAACCCTGCTCTAAATAATTAACACTTAAGCTATTTTTCTAGCTTGGAAGGTATGCCAGGGAAATTGAATCTATTTGCCTGATACCTTCTGATCTTTAAGTATGTGCTACTGACCACTCTTCAAGGAAAACATGAAAAAAACCCCATCTTTGGTCATGGCATAGAATAAAACATATCACAAATTCCTGCAGAATGACTTAATTAGAGCAGCAAGGACAACTGCATCAAACCTATGAACTTCAAAATTGTTTGCCAGGTTTGTAAAAGTATTCCTATAAGCCTAGTAGTTTAGAATTTAAATTTCTGTTGTATATAAACAGAGAGATAAATATAAGACTACTATGTCAAAGTACTGAGTGACTTATCCAACCAAGTATCACATTTTAAGTTAGTATAGGAAATAGATCATTTTTTTAACGATAAAATCAAAAATATAGAACAGAACATAGAACATAAATCCAGAATATGGAACATAAACCACTGACTGTAGAATGTAATGTGCCATGTATGAATTTGAGGGCAGTTTCCTATGACTGCACAGTATTCATTGCCATAGTTATGAAAACAGGACTGGGGAGGCTCTGAGAGTTCACACCTTTATGTCAAAGCAGAGGAAATTATATCTGTGTTATTCCTTGCAGGTGTTTGCATACCAATAGTGAGAACCCTCCAAAGATATATTCCAGTGCCTTAGTAGTACTGAGTGTTTTCCTGGTGCCTAACCTAAACCTGCCTTGCCATAAAGTATTTTCATTGCTGCCTGTCTTATCTATGAGGCACAAGAACAGTTTATTCTTTTCATCTCTATACTTCAACGTAGTCGAACACCTATCACATGTCCTCTTGGTTTCCTTTTTTCTGGACTGAACAGTTCTGACACTTTCAATATCCTTGCTGTCCACTGTCTCAAAAGAAAACAAATATGAAGAGTTTAGAAGGGCACAGAAAGTCTCTTTGTCGGAAGAACAAAAAAAGCCCAGAGAAATGATCAGATGCAACTTTACTCTTTTAAATCTATAAATCACAGGGACTGTTGTGCTTGAGCAGTTCCTCTATGAAAGGCAGTTCTGGGAGGCAACAGACCTGCTCTTTCCCCCAGGAGAAACTCAGCAGTTAGAGCAGAAAATGTAGCTAAATGGGACTCATTGCTAAAGGTCCCTACTGTTTTGATTAAAACACTGGGGGCTGACAGGCTTTTGTCTGCGATAAAGAACATACAGTTACTCTCATCTATGAGACTTCAACCACTGGAAATAGAAAAAAAAACCAAACCCACAACAAGACAAACAAAAGCTAACATTCATTACTGGGTGCTGATTAGTCATGAATAGTGAGATACTAATAGAGATTTGCTCTACCCTGCTACATGGACAGACAGAAATGAATTCCTTTACTTACCCTCCACCCCACCCAAACCATCCACCTTAAACTTGTTGCTTAACACACTCCCTCTGCACACTCATTTGTGAAATGAAACTATACAAAGCAAATCCCTATAAATCTCATATTTTTATACAACAACCTTGTTCCCAAAAGAGGGGCAGAGCAGTTTTACTCTAGGTGTCCAAGAATATTTTTGGCTAACATTCTCTAGCTAGTAGAGATGTCAGACCAGCTGCATGATGAGTCAGGTTTCCAGCCCCCTCCATGCCCCTAAGACATTGCCATATGAAAGAGAGCTGTGAGGTTTTGGGTTGGATGTATATACATTATATAGACAGGTATGGGTATATGGGTATATACATTTGGGTACCTATAAATGCATATAGCACACATAGCATACATGGTATGTATATATGTATATCATACATGAGGAAAAGAAGTTGGTTTCAGCTCCTTCTTAGGGTTTCAGGGATGGAGTAGAGGCAAATAAAAGAATATAAAAGTAGGGAAAACTGGAAAATGATTGCCCCGTTTAATTTTAAAATGTAACTATATGCATATGCAAATCTTCTTAACCCTGAAATTTTGCATATAACTACGTATTTAATTTTTAAAAATATATAGATACAAGGCATGTTACTAGATGCAATCTCCCTTTCCTGCTTCCTGGGAAACTTACAGTTCTGACTGTTGAGAGTGTATTAACATAAAGCCCAAAACAGACCTTTAGATCAGCTTAGGTCATTTGAAAGGAAGCTGAACATGGGGCTTCAGAATGAAGAATACTGCTGAACAAATATGTTCGAACTAAAGGGTGGTCAAGTTACCTACTTCAGTCTTCAGAAAAAAATCTTAGGAGTTCCTAGTAGATGTTAGTAGCTTCTAAGGAATAAAGTTGACTAAGTCAATAAGGAAGTGTGAGACTGATGAAGGTATAATTTGGGTCAGCCTTGAGGGAATAGCATCTTTAATAAAACTTAGATTTTTTTGGGATACATTTGCTATCTTTTGGGTATATTCTTTCCATATTCTGTTGCCAAAAAATCAAATTACATCTAATGTAGTAAGGGAATTTTGGAGGTTTTTTTTGAGGGCCTGTACAGAATGACATCTCAAAGTGAAGAGGACATTTCCTAATTGACAATTGATTCTGAGTATAAACTAGCTGCAAATGAATGGGGAGTAGAGATGCTCATGGGCTTTTTAAATCAGAAATCAGAGCAAACAGATCAGGAGAGTTTTGTTTGCTGTTTGTATTTTAGGAAAGCACTGGATTTGATTTAGGAGGCTTTGATTTCAGCCCATTATCTGAGCTGTTATTCTGGCAAGAATAGAAATTTTAAGGGACATCCCCTAGAACAGATTTTGAGGTGGAAATACTGTGAGAACATTTCTGCAGTTTGTCTATCTATGCCTACCCTACCCAAGAGCAGGAAAATCATAGTCTGGATAGTTTAGATAATGGCTGAATTATATGGGAGATGATTTTGAAATTTCCTCTTTAAGGGAAAAAAAGACAACGAAAGCAACAACCTTTTCTCCTTGGTTTGATTGTTTCTCTTCGCTTTCTCACCTTTGTACATAATGAGCATGACTTTTTGTGCCTGATTTTTTTTCCAGATTTTGATGAGAAGATTCACCCTATATTATTTCCTCAGTAGTCCCCAATAGTAAAAATGGTCCTAATAAAAATAGGTCTAAATCCTACACAGGTATGTTGATAATTGATTAACTGTTTCCTTGCAAAGACTGCTTTCTGTTTGTTCTTTGCCTCTCAGTTCTTCTGTGAGAAAACCATATGATGCTGAGGGCAGTACAATCACCTTCTTAGCCAAGAGGGACAAACCCTGTGTGTCCCAAACACCCCTGTAAGAATAATCCTGTCTCTGGAGCTCAAGGCACCAAGGCTTGGTGGAATCCTTACCCCACTCACAGGTGGCTAGAAATCTTGTGGGAAGATGAGGGAAGATGGAAAATAGAGGGGAAATTATGGAACAGTGAGCAACTCCAACAATAACAGAACAAGTTCCCTCTTTTCTTCTATCTTTCTCTTTCCAATATGTGTTGTTTTGAGTGTAAAGTCATACTGTGGGGAAGCTAGGCCATATAGGTATTTAGAATGGTTTTTCTGAAGTCTCTTTTGCTTGTTCCTGAAATTCAGAAATGCTTTGGGCTGTCTCTTTGCTAGGGGAATCATACTCCTACCTCTTTAAAACTACATGACTACAAAATCAGCAGTCCAGGCTTACTCAGGGCAGGGACCTTTGTGAGGACTAGCACTTGATCTTCATCAATATTACATCTTCTAAGAGCTAGAATCAGGCTATGTACAATTTTAGAGTGATCATCTTTGCTCTAATTTAAGTAGGAAATGAGTGGGCTGCATAAAATACTATGTATTCTCATGGTCAATTTCACAAACACCATTGTAAAACACATCACAGACAACAGAGATTTATCCTACTGCTTTCAATATAATGGATATTTCTTTGCTTCCACAGACTCATACGTTGTATCCCTAAAGAACTTGGCTGATTTTTTTTTTCTTTCCAAACATTTCCAATCATATCTATATCATAATAAATGATGCAGCTTCATCTCTATACAGAAAGGTGTCATGACCAAATATTTGCTGTTGCCAAACATTAAAATGGATAAGATAAAATTCAGACCAAAATTATATGAAAAACGTTACTGCAAAAGCAAACAACTACAATCAGGAAATGCTGTAATTGAGGCTCCTTAATAGTGGAGTGATGAAATAAGCACCCGAGAGAAAGCACAAAAAGTTTTATTATATGATAGTGACACATCATCACTAGTTGGCACGTAGGAGAAAATTTTTTAAGTTGAATAAAACATATTTTATGCTTGTTTCTTATTATGGAAAAACAATAGAGACACCGTGTCAGTATTGCCTTACCAAGTTCATATTAACATGAAGTTTAAACACTTATTTCTTTCAGATATCCTTGAAATGAAAATAAACAAAATGCAGAATATTAAATGCTATGTAAATGTTTTTATAAAACGTGTTTGAAAAATAAATTAATATAGAAAGAATAACAGACTACTTAAAAATTTCCTGACTGTTAAGTGCCAGATGCTTTTTGTGTATTGATTTTGGTAATTTTTTTCTACTTTCATGGCATGAGACCTTTGGAAAGCTTAGGAGGGATACAGGAACAGTTTGAAATGTGGACAATTTTTGGAGTCAGATTTAATTTAGGGACTAAAACCTTTTTCATTTTTCCTTACTTTCTAGCTCAATGCCTGTATGACTAACTTGTCTGGCTCCCTATTGCTTAGCAAGAATTTTTTTTGAAGTGGCTATATTTTTTTTGAAGTTTTTACATTTTTGCTTCAGCAATACTTCAGGAAAATATGCTAATGAACTATTCTGCTACCAGAATGTCAGTTTCAGAAATCATAATTTATATTCTTTTATAAATTATGATGTATATGGCATGTATATCACAACTTTTTTGGTTTGCTTTCCAGGCAGATTGATGAAGTTTTATGCAGGCTGGCATGATTTATTAACAGCTGTTGCTATGTCCTTTACAAAGTGGGCAGTGCTAGGAGACAACACAGCTTCTGATCTGAAAGCTTTATGCATATTTCCTGTTCATTCCTGCCTGTGATAATGTTATGCATTCTCAGTATAAATTTATATTACAACAATAATGACGTTCTTAAATATTACATCCCAAGAAACCACTCTGAGCTATTATTTCTAAATTCTTAACATGAAAAATCAGCCATGCATACAAAAATGACAAAATTATTATTTCTTTGGGCTTGAAAAAGATCATTGTAAGGTAGGTATGACTATGCCATTAATTTAATTTTAAATTCTGAAAAAAAAAAAGACATTTTATTGCTATCAAGTTCACATTCATCTCGTTAAGATGATCTTTTTGTAAAGACAGAATAATCATTTTTGGTTAATACTAATTCTCTCAGATATCTCATCGGATACAAAAATGTGGAACTTAGTGAAAGAGTTATATTTTTTTATTTGTTTTTGTCAGTAATAGAATTTAATCTCTCACTATATTAAAATTTCTTTATATATTTTTCTTTATCCTTCCTTATACCCACAATCTTTATCTTCTCATTTGAGCCAACCAAAATCTATACATTAGGTTTCAGTCCTCTCCCTCATGAGAGCAAAGTCTGCACATGCTGTGTTTCCCATTCTTCCAAAACACACTACAGAAAAGTTTATAAGAAAAAAAGTAAATAAAGAAATAAGGATGACTATAGCAAAAGTTGCATTTCCTTTAAAATACAAGTGTCTCAGGACAAACAACATTTTATTATATATTGCCTTCAGTTGAATTCATAATGGAAGCAAGCAATTGTTGCTGTCTGTAATTAGCACAATCTAACCTGTAGATAAATACCTATTATCTAAGACTCTATAAAGTATAGTCAGTATGCCTAAAGTATAGTCAATCCTGCCTTAAAGGATAAGATTTTATAACATTTTATGTCGTAAAAACATTAAAAACTGCACAAAGTCAATGTCAACTACTGAAAAAAATTGAGAAATAATGTGAGATCATGTCACCTCACTGTTGTCACTAGTTCACAAGTCTTTATAGTTTTTTCAATATGTTTAATATAATGTGATAATGTAACACTGAAATGACTCAAAAGTGGTCTCCTGGGACTCATTCCAAGCCCTTTTTCTTTCCCTTTTTCATCATCCAGTCTTTCTGAAGCCCCTGGGACAACCACTTTAAAACAATCTGTGGTGGTGTGATTTATATTTATATATCTAATGAAGCCTATTTTAAAATAATTATTCTGATTTAATTTAAATAACTCCCTACTGCTGTCCTGCTAGGGATGGCCAAGGGAAATTGCTGTATACTTTACTATTAATTGTAAATCTGTGGTTGGTTAGAACACACAATAACATGTCTTGGCAACAAGACAACTCTTTTGCATCTATGTTCTTTTCTCATGTATTTTAATCACTTCTTCCACCCAGTGATAAATAAATAAATAAATAAATAAATAAATAAACCGTTTAAGTACAGTTCAAAAACATACAGCATTACATTTGCAAGTGATGGAAGCACGAAACACTTGCAGTGGTCAAAACTGTATGCGAAAGGATTACAGAAGAAAATCATGCCAGTAAAAATACAACACCAGCAAGGTTTAGTTAGGCAAAAGAATGCAGAAATAATTATTCACAGAGATAAGAAAATATAAAAAATTTTGGCTAGAGACAACCACAAAAATGGGAAAGAATAGGATTTAAACCGGTCCTTCACCAATTTTCCTGGCTTTTGGTAACTTAACTGGCACAGCATCATGAGGTGGTTTTGGGTACCCAGATACAGATGGGTATTCGTACATCCCCAGACGCACACACATGAGTAAGACCACTCCATGGTCCACAGATGAGTCACTGCTAGGAGGATAAAACGTGAGTTCTATTAGGCATCAAAAATGCTAGAAAATACAATCAAAGAATCCAGAAGAAGAAATTATTTCGACTGTGTGAAGAAAAGGTCTCACAGAACTTATCACAATACAAGCAGTGCTCCCTGGTCCATGCCAATGGATTTGCTGTTCTTTTGTTAAACATCAACTATTGCTTTACTGCTGCTTCACAATACCTATCACAAGTTTGGCATTAAGCATTCTAATAAATAAAGCAAAAATTTTCATTAGAACTTGCCAACAGTACTAGAAACGGAAGTCCTGAAAACACTTGAATAATAGTATCTTCAGACAGTATTTATCTTTAAGATTAAATGTTATTACTACTCACTGAATGTCAGTAGTACACCGTCTAAAGAATTATTACTTCTAAATGTCTTTACTCAAAAAACTTCAATGTTACAAGATAAGTTTGAAAAAAAAAATAGATTGGGAAGGTTTAGCTCTTTAAATAAACCCTAATTAAGGCTTGTTATATATATACATATATATATATATATCAGAATGACTTTATTTCTGAAATAAAGGGCTCTGTGGATCCATTTTTTTCAATACAGGAGTTAAAGGCATGAAGCTTTGGTATTTTCTTAGTGTAATTTGGTTTATATACAATAATACATAAATATGTACCTCCATTAGATATCCTTGCTGCCCAGTCAAAAAAAAAAACCAAAAAAACAAACAAACACTTCCAGTGTTTCAAAGACATTTTTTACTGTGGAGTTGTTCTGATTGATCAAATTTAGCATTGATGGGAAAGCAGGAGAATGGCATGGCATTCATGAACTTAAGGAGCAAGTGTGAAGCCATCATGGGATGACATATTTGCAAAATGAAACACATGCAAAGGATTTATGAACATGATGTTGGAAATGACAACAGCATGACCAATGGAAAATTCCACTAGAAACTTCTTCACACAGAATTCCAAGCACTACGACAATCTGAAAAGATACAAGAATGTTGTAAAATTTGGAGTTACGATAACATAGCATGATCCTCGTAATTAATACCATCCTTGTCGGGCCAGACTCAGCTCAGAAAAGGCTGTACCAATGCCTGCATAGCTCTAGGATAAATAGGATTGTGAGCAGAGGAACATTTTTTCATTGCTTTTACATTTACTCATGTAAATCTGCTGTGGTCATCCAAAAGAAAATGCCTGACTGAGTTCAATCCATTGGCTCCCTCCTTAGATCTTTTTGCTTCAAATAGACAGAGATGCCAAAGAGAGAATAGGCACAGATCTCTGTGAATAAAAATGGTATTTGCTTTGTTAGGAATGGCAAACAAAGCAAGATGTGTTGACAGCAGCAACAAATGTGTACAGAGATACCACATATTTTGAAATGGAAGGCAGATGGGTCAGCGCAGTCATTCACACAGACATATTACCTTCACTTAATCTCTGCCTCACACATCTTTGCAACCTTCCTCCTAAAAGCAGGGGTGTTTAGAGAAAGTTAGCCACTTCAGCAATCTCTTCTGCTCAAATCCTGGGAAACCACTCCCAGAAGAAGTTTACTGTGGGGGCTAGAATAAAAGTGGTTTTTGCCAAAACTCCTCTCCCAAGAAAGGGTATCAACACTAATCCGGCAACAAACAGTGAAATATTTCTTCTAAGAATCAATATTTGCTGACCAAAAACCATACCTGTTCAATACAGTGACAGTTTTCTTGGTAGAAATTATACTGAAGAAAGGGGACAAGAGTAATACCTCAAGTCATTAATTCCTGTAACTACTTCTTCTTGAAATCTATTTTAAGGAAAAAATAGAGTTGTTAGAATGTCAGAATTTAAATATTTACTTGACATAGGTCAAAAATTAGAGTGATTTCAATTCAAGACCTTTTAAGATTTAATAGCAATAGTAAATGTATGTTCCTAGTAATGATTATTTTTTAAGGCAAGCAAAGCCTAGTTCTAGCAGAACTAGAAATCAAAGACAAATATACACCAATGGTATGAAACAGTAGGAAACAAGCTAGAAAGATGGAGAAGATAAAGCATGAATGATGGTGCATAATTGTATAAATGAATTTGAAAGGTAAGTTAAATGTAAAACTAAATTACAACTGAGGTTTAGGAAACATCCTGTTAAGAGTTAACATTTGCCCTGTGCTGTTTGGAATAATATAGAGCCCTGTGTATCTCCATACCATGAAGCTATTGTCAAACCATAGGGAGTGCAGAAAACAGCAGCAAAAATAGCCAGAAAAGAAGAACTGACTTGTGAGAAAGATTGACTCATTGGGAAGCAAGTATTTGGAGTATGTAATTAAGGGTGCAGCCAGCTCCTGCAGTGAAATATATTTTTCAGCCTCTTAGAAATTTAGATAGAAAAACTAACCTTGTATGAAAATAAACACTTATTGAAGGCTTGCTAGGGCTGCTAGTGAAAACTTCTGTATTTGCTTTGCTAATGCTTCCTATCTTGAAGATTTACTGAGTCGTCTTTCAGCAGCCTGGGCACATTCATGTTTTATTGTCAGACCTTGTAAGAGAAAAAAAAAGTTGGGGAAATGCCTTTTCCTTGTTCCAAGAAACTAGTTTTCACTGAAAGTCAGAAAATATTAAAAAGTCAACTTCTTCAGTAAGATGATGACAGTGTATCATAGTGGAAAAATCGATAATCTACAGAGCTTCTCCCACACTTGTTCTGGTGTTTGGGAAAAGGAAATCTCCAAGTTGTTCTAGCTAGGCAAATGAGAGAGGTACATGACAGAGAGTCACAGAAACAGGGATCCGAAGCTTACGCTTGAAAAATCTGTGATGGGTCATGTCCACCTACCATTGAATGGGGAACTTGATACAGGAACACTTAAGACAGTTTGTGTTCACCTGGTTCTTTAGTTCTTACCAAAACAAAACCTACCCCACAACATCTAGAAAATTACAAATTCAGATTGGTGGTAGTGGCTTTCTATTTTAAAAGGACTTGGTTTCAAAATGTCTGCTTCCAAAAGGACTTCTCCATTGATATTGCATAATCATGCATATTTAGATTCTTCCTAGACTCACTGTATATATTCCTTCTGACATACCTACACGGTAGGTGGTAAATCAGAATTTAAACAAAAAGCCTCCTACTTACTGGCCTGTTGTGTTCTGCAGGGGCTGAGCAAGAGACTTTTATCATCCGTGAGTGAGATTCAGACAGGGAATGACATTGGATTTAACAGGTGGCCAAAAGTAAGATAGGCTGAAGCACAAGGGTGAGAAAATTGAAGGTCTTCCCTAACTCTGTGGGGAAAGAATCCTTTCTGATTTCAAATCCAGTGATAATGCTGACCATGAAGCTGGGGGAAAAGATGTGCTTGCCAGGCTTTTACAAGAACCTGATGGGTTATAACTACCCTTGAGCCAGGCTTTTGCTCTGTTGCTGTGTCGGCCAGAAGGCTCTAGCAAACACTCTTGAGGGAGTGCAGTCATCAGGGGTCTCCATATCACCAGTAAGAAAAGAGATTCACCCAGTCCACTTCAGGAGCACCTTTTAAGGTTTCTGGTTACTTCATGATCTGTGTAAAGAATATATTAGTCCAACAATTTTAGAACAGCTTACCGATCATTCTTCTTCAGACCTGAAACACCGTGTTTTCACTTCACATGAACAGTCAGGTCACTCCGTCCTTAGTTAATTGGCAGAATTAAAGAATAAAACAATATTTTTCCCTGCTTAAAAAACAATCAAAAACCTAGGTTATTCTAACTACTCAGGACTTTCTTTGGTTGCTTCTAGCACAATTAGTGGTTCTAACATTTCACAAACTTTGTTACTCAGCTCTCTTTAAAGACATATACTACATACCTGCAACATTTTTTACAATTTCTTCTTTTGTACTACACGTGTTTTGAAAGATGGATGTTCTTTCTCTCTGTTTTGAGTAGGAAATGTAAGATAAATGGACAGGACTGAGTTACTGTATATGCTTCTCAATTCCAAGCTATGGTCTCCACTGATATTTATTTAATGCTTCATGAGTGTTTGTTTACAGTTCGTGCTGATGTGTCACATGGAGTAAGTCAAAGCTATATTCTTTTCTTCTCGCCATTCTTCCGTTTCTCCTGGATTTCTTAATTTCCAAATTTTATTAAAAAGGTGAGATCTATTCTTTAATGTATGACTATCTGCCATGATTATATATTGATAATGTTGAAAATAGATACAAGGTTGCATTACGATGTTTATTCATTTTTCTAAAGGGTGCAAAACTCAAAATAAACTCTGAAACTCCACCCACAATTTGCAAAATACATGTAGGTATTGCTGCTTATATCTTATATTAGACTTCCCACTAGTATGGAATTGCACTACTGTAAGGTAATATAGCAACAGCCAAGTTTTGACTGCAAAGGACCTTTATTTATCCCTGATGGCAGACTTTAACTGGCCAGTCAGACTTTTATGAAAATATAATAAAATACAGCCAATTCTTTAGCAGTCACACATTTTGCCAAAGCTTTAAAAATAATTTTAAGCTCCATATAACAGAATTTTAAAATGAGAAGAATAATAGACTATTAAATAAGCCAGTAATTTATGCTTAAATTATATGCCATGCTAAAAAACCACTACTCCCCAAAATATTTTTCCTATTTTTATCCATGCAATATTAGTGAGGGTTTCTTTGTAGTCATACACAAAAAATGTTCCAACATTTGTTGGTGCTTTACTCTTTTTTTTTTTTAAGCTGAATCCATGTTCTCTAAGCATTATCTGTTGCAATATGATATTTTCAGAAAAATGCCTGCTAGAAAGTTTAGACATGGTAGTTCAACTGTAAGCTTCTGGGGACATCCACGTTGTATTATGTTTGGCTTAAAATGAGCAACTCCTGCTAGATTCAGCAAAAATAAAGCACAATGACCTCTTCAGCTGGACACTTCAGCAGCTGGTCTATAACTTAAGGAGAGTTTTGCTTTACGCTTTTTAAACTGTACTGGGGATTGAATAGACAACATATAAAATTATGACAGGAAGATGATGGATTATGGGTCATAAGTCTCATTTCAGCCATACAAATAAAACATCATGATTGTGTGTTATGATAATACATTTAATGGACAGAAATTAACAGATGTTGATTGCATTCTAGTGTGCACAGCATACCAAAAATCACAGAGGAATGTTTAAAAGATTGTAAAGAGACCATGCCATTGGATGCCTGTAAAGCAGCATTAAGGTAGCAAAACCACAGGAAAGAGAGTTTGGTAGTTGTCTGGCTTTGGTTTAATCATTCTCTGCCAAATGCAGTCATTACAGTGTAACAACAACTGTATGCTTTTTCTGCCCCTTCCTAAGCAATACTTTATAGCTGTCAAAACATTAGGCTGTGACAGACTCTTCTTAAAATAAAACTTCAAGACAAACTTAGGGAAAAAAGTATGAATTAAACTTTGTAGTTCAGTGCCATTCAGAATTCTATAAATTATCCAATATAACATATAAAAGCACCAAGATCTGGACTTGCTCAGTCACCAGTTGGAACAAGCTTTCATACATAACACATATATCCACATAAAGTGAAACACAGCTTCATACTAGAACTACCGCTTTCTATATTCAGCTGTAAAAGCTAGATTTACCTTGCTAAAAGAAAAACTTATGTGTACAGTATGTGTTGAAATCCACCTTAACCCGTTTTCCAGTCAGGTAACATTTATTTTCAGGAGCCTATGAATCTGTCAATTTTAGCATTCCATCAACTTTCACTGACTTTTAAAATTCTTTGTTTCCATATGGGCCTATTTGCCAGTTTTGCAACATGATTTAAAACAAAAATCATGGAAGCACCATAGTGACTGTCCATCTCCATTAATTCTTACACCTCCTTACAATGGTAGATCAGCATGAAGGGAGTTCCTCAAAGTGTTGACTATAACAAGGCCACTAGATATTTATTAACAGTAGAGACTTACTTTAATTACAATTTTCCCTTCTTTTTTTTAGGCTTTTTGCAAGAAATATATGAATCACAGAAAAGCTCAAATAATCACTTTAGATCTCTATATTTTATTTTCAGATGTCAATTTTAATCTTCTCCCAATGTCCCCAGTGAAAAAAATTTGGCAGAAAACCACAGGACATGATATTGTGGTATTGATATTTATCTGAGATGGCAGCCAAAAGTTACAGGAATAGGTGAGCATTTCAAGTCCCACTATATTCTTTCCATACCTTGGGAATACCACAGATATTTTGTGACCTGTTTCAGTTATTTCAAGTACCTACAAGTTGCACCCACCCATTTTAAAATGATCTTTTGTAAAGCTGGAAAGACTGCACCAATTTGTATTAAGATCTGAACAGTGGCTATGAGACTTTGTGCATTGTTTTTTCCATTTGCAGTCTTAGCTTGTGTTACAATCACAGTATTTTTCTAGTATCTGCAAAATTTTTGTCAGCATGGAGGGTCTTGTTGTTCATTTGCTTTTTCTGTACAAGTGCAGCAACCTATCCAAAGAAATGTTTCAAAACATTTGAAAGCCATGTTCAAAACACATCAAGGGATGTTCAATAATGGCTAGATCTGCAGAACACCTTGCCAAAGGAAATTGTGGGTACTGAAGGCTTACAAGATTCCCAGGACAGTCGATTAATCTCATGAGAGTGTAGAGAGAATTCATATTCCACTCAGGATGGCTTCTGAGCTGCAAGTAATAAGGGGCTAGAAGTCTATTCAGATGAAGTAACATAACTTTATTTTTTTCCCCTCCCATTCGTACTGCTGTGAAGACACACATTTTTGGTCATTGCTGGAAAAAGAACTCCCCTTCAGATGGGTTTCTAGTCTCATTTGGTACAGCCATTCTTTACACAATTCTCTGCTTTTCATTTGACATAGACTATTTCCTCAATGCCATACTCTGCATTGGAATGACCAATTCATAAGAGAAAATTTTTTCACTTCCCAGAATTTTGTCTTCATTGTGTTAACAAGTTGTGTATGATTTCTTTAGAGAATTTCCAAGCAATGTAAGATCTTAGGAGAGGCACTGAGATGAGGTATATTCAGATTGTTGCTTCGTGCCTCTACCCACAAAAAACTTTTTCCAGATTTGTTGCTGATGCATCTACTTGGAAGTAATTATTTCACAGAAGAAAAATGTTGTAAAATAAACAAACATTGTAATATGCAAATAAAATCTGTCTGCAAATACAATTGTGAAATTTTAATGATCTATCTATCGGGTTTAGGTATTTTGTACTATGCTATAAATGGTAATTTGAAATTTGTTAGCTTTGCATGCATATCTAAGATTAAAGCTATTAGATCTCTGTTTAAACCCTTTGGAATAACAAATAAAGAAGGAAAAATCTATTAAATGTCATAAGCATTCAAAATCTTCCCCAGATTTTAATTCCTTATTTTGAGTCATTTTTACTATGGAAGTCAGACCCAATGACGTGCACTATGCTCTATCTCACAGTTGACAATATAGTGCCATCAAAATCATAATTGTTTAAAAAAAGGAAAGATTAAACATCTTACTCTACAAGTTATACATAATGTCATATACCTATTACTAAGAAGGCCCATCTTCTATGACCAAAGAGAATAACCTGATTTGAACTAGAAGAACTGAATAGCAGTTAAACAATCCTTTGCATTTTAAGCAACATTTAATTAGAAACACACTTTAACCACCAAAATGATAAAAATCCAAGAGATTAAAATTTGAGTGTCAATTATCATAAAATTCATCATTGTAATTCTTATTAAAACTCAGTGTTTAGATAGGTAATGATTTTATAATATGGCAATTTGCATAAGGAGCCCTGAGATGGCTTATTATTTCGATCCTACACAATTACAATTCCAGCTCCATACATCAGAGCTCTTAGCAATGTAAAATCACTGTGCTAATTAATAAGCCATTTACTGACTGCAGCTAGTTATGGTGGTCCTGCAGCTGACCTTACGGAAGATGAGCCATCTCTGAAGTGCCTGTGTGTAACTACAAACATAATGATGTGCCAGGAGGGAATCATTAAAAATAATTTACACAAGCCTTCATTTACAAGATCTTTTGATAGCATGCTTCCCCGGTGTTTAGATCCACAGTGCAACCCCTACCATTTGGAAAGTGCCAAGCAGGAGAGTGAACGAGGATACCTAAGTGGTTAATTAAGAGCCATTCGGACACCACAAGAGCCTCCTGAAAAATCCCTCTGATGTCTGCTGTGTCAAATGTCTCTCACAGGCAAAACCACAAGAGGTAGCTGCCATAGCAGGCTAATTATTGGGGACCAGGAGCAGCTGAGAGCGGCTTGTCACTGAGGCTTGCTGCGAGCACCCAAGCCCAGAACTGAGCAGAGCAGCTTTTGTGTCATTGGACTTGAGAGAAACAGTAGAAATGAGGCACTGTGATAATCAGAGGTGATTGCATAAGCCATAAAAGTGTGCAGTTGTAGATGAAATTATTCACTTGTGCTGTTTGATGCATTTTGTAACTTTTTACATTTTATTGTTATTCCATCTCCAATCTGCGTTTTTTTAAGACTTTCATTTTGAATGCTTTTAAGAAAACAATAACTTATAAAGGCCTTATAGGGCTGAAGAAAGATTTCAAAAACATCAAAGATAATTTTTATGACATAAAAATAATTTCAAGCTACATAAAGAGAACCAAAACTCCCACATTCAATCACACTACAGCATGAGACTACAGCAGAAAATATGCACATACACACAAAACAGTCTTCTTATTTCAGTACAGTCAGAACAACTAACAAGACTAAAAGAATATGTCACTGCCTTGCTCACAGCAGCTAGATACAAACACCATGAAAACACGCAGCTTATGATTTATTTGTCCTTCAGCCAAGTCCCTGCAAGGCAGAGGAAAAGAGCTGCTACCTTATGTAGCATTTTACTAGTTTAGTGGCATTCAGTTGGTTTACTGACATACACAGGATTTTCCAAATCGGCATGGGGAATGTGCCTTTTTCCCAGCTTCTCTGTCCATCATGCGGCCAAGAGCAAGTGGTTTGTGCTCTGAGCATGCAGACACTTTCCGCATCTCTCTGATACCCTATAAGTTTATTTTCTGAGGTGCCTTTCACAAGTTGTGTAAGAAAACACCATGAGCTCATTGCTTGTTTGATCCTGGCTAGATTAGTGCCTTGTGGCTGGGTGCCAAGACTGGGTCTGGGGAGAATTAATTTAGTAAAGGTGGAAGCAGCAATATAGTTGCTCTGTGCCTGTGTTTGTATCTGTGCAGGTATTTGGGAGAGAAAGACGAACACACCGTGTGTTTGGCATCTTATCAATGATGCTGATAGGATTTATCAGTGTGTACGTGTGATTTTTTGAAATACATCCCATTTTGGCAAACTTATTGTAGTAAGAGGAGAATCACTACATTCTAGATGGAAACCACCCACCTTCAGGATCTCTGATGGTTTAATTTGAAATGTACTAGACTTACTTTGTCTTATTTTTAAAAGAGCTATGCAAATAAATTCTCCTACAATAGAAAATACTTCCCTCTTCCTTTTATAACCACATCTCTTTGCAGGAGGAAAATATTATTTTTTTAATAAAGCTACATATTTCTCAAAGGCATAAGGGAGATGGCTTTTTTTCTAAAATTCTCTTATCCTTTTGCATAAAAGTCTTGGATAGAATTCACCTCTCCTTGCTACAAATAAGATGAATTGTCCAAGGCAATAATTTGGCTTCCTTCTGTAATCAGTGGAGACAGACAGCTTCAAAAGGGAGGTGGGTTCAAGCCAGTCAAATTACACCCCTTTCATTAGATAAGACAAATTACTTTCTCACCACAGAGAGGGAATCAGCAGCCAGACCAGTCCCTTAATTTTTTTCAAGTGGCAAAGATTCTACTTTTCTATAGTTTGTCTATATAGTCTGTAGAAATAGTTAGAATTGCAGCTGCACTTACCAGAGCAGAAGACCATGACACAGAGGAAAAGTTGGAGAAGCAGTGCCATAAATGAAGCCTAGATCCTAATGATTTTCATGCTTGACTGACTCTGTACTGCTCATAAGTACAGAGAGATGGTGGGGCAAAACCTCAGCCTGTGGTTCCAGCCTGCAGTCTTTCAAGGAAAGCAGAATCACATGGAGTAATGTGAGCTTTCACAGCTATTTTCTTCTGCTGGGAACATGACAGTCACTTCCCTCTGGGCCTTCACCACCAGCGGCAGCTTCATACAGTTTAAACCAGCATTTCTTGTCAAACACCAACTTATGATGAAACCATCTGTTTAACTAACCCAAGCATATGCAGACCTCTTGCAGAACTTTTTTTGTATTGTTATTTTTCAATTTACTCCATTTATTGTGACTGGTGACATCCTTGTTAGTTTTGCTGGCAACCAAAATGAGAGATGACAGTATGCCAATGACATCCCAAAGTAATATCAGCAGTCAAAATTTGACCAAATTAGTAACTGGCTTATCACCAAGTCCATACTACATTTAAATAATTTTTTACTATTGAAAAGTTACAATCTCTAATCAGCATACCCTATTATTTGATCTAAGAGGCACAAATAATAGCCCTCATTGCCATGTGAACTATATAACCTGTAGATACCACTGAATAGTAAAAAAATCTATGGTAAAAAACTTTAAAGGAAACTATTTTGAATGCAGACTTCCAGTCTTTCAGTCATAAGAGAAAAGAGATAATAGCACACCAACTATGATTCAGTGATTTTTTTCTGTATGTGCATTAAGATGTATGTTTGCCCACAACTGCATGAAAAGGATCTTACAGGGCTAGAACTTTAAAGATAATTTGATAAATAGCTGGTTGGGCTATTTGTGTGAGAGAAATACCTTTTTGGAGACATCAGTGTGGTTAAAAGCTAAATGCCCTGCTTTCCAAGTGACAGCAATCAGCATGATATTTTTCAGATGGGAAGCTGAATAACACCCAGCTACTAATAAGAGAGATGAAAAATACAGCACACGACACTATCATGACTCATAATAAACAGAATTTCTCATTCTTACTAACTGGTTTTAGTATTTTTGGGTCTTTATCCTTAATACATCTAATAGCACATAGACAATGAAAAGAGGTGCAGTGCAAAGAGAAAAAAATTGGTTTATGGTGCAGCAAAGGACATTTTTTATGAGTGGTAACTTCAGTGGTACTAGAAAAATGAGGTAAAAAAGGATGAGCCATTTCTGCTGTTTCAATGATAATTCCCCAAAATGAAGATTATTTCTACACTTGAATTTTCAGCCAGGCAGCTTTTGAAAGGAAATGGGGAAATTCATGGTTCTAATTTAACAATATTGATTTTAAGGTTTAAAAATTTTTCTACTAAAGGCCAGCTCTTCTTGTCCTTATGATAAACATAATCTCACTGAAGCCAGGATAGGTGCTCCTGTGAGTGAGGGAAATCCCATACGGGTTTAACTTTGTGCCAGCCCAGATGTTGCTCTGAATAAAGTCAGCAATAAAAACTCTTGTTACTCTGAATGATGCAAGATGATGCCAGTTGTGAAGTGCTGCTGAACCTTTCTCAATTCTGCTGGATTTCCACACATTGTAGATCAGGCCCTAAATTATCCAACTTCATCCTGGCCCCAAGTGTGAAGATACTCCCTGGGGAAAATCTCCACTGAAATCACTAATATCTCTGCTTGGGAAAGGATTGCAAGAGCAGATGTTAGTGTTTGCCTTGAGGAATATCCAACATATTTGAGCAATCACAACATATAGTGAGATGGAAAGATAACAACAGAATAAAACAAATGGCTTTCTAAAGTGCCTACTCTTTACTATGTTTGGGTTATCTTATTTAAGAGGAAGCATCATATTTCCTGACCATCATCACCTGTCATTAAAACAGAATCTGTGACTGCACACCTACATGACTTTAGGGGAAGGGGAACACCTTTATGCTTTGTTTTCTTTCATACGTGTATAATGAAGTAAAACTTAGTTCTTTTTTTACGCTTTCCTCTTTTCTTCTTTTTTTTTTTAAGGAAACTTAATTCCATAAAGCCAATAGCTAATAAATGTTTAATACTTATCTGTTAAACAAATAGTTTCAATTTTTATAAATACGGCCTAACTTGACTGTGAAAAGCAACCTTTATTTTATTTTATATAGTTAACATTCAATTCAGGATTTTTTTTAATGAGATGAAAATTAAAGTTTCTACATTTAATAGCATGTATTCGTGCTTACCAAGCTCCAGGAATTTTAGTGAATAAATACTTCCAGGGGACTACCAGAAAATGCTTCCTTGAGGAAGGGCAGAAAATGTGTTTTTAAGGCATCCCTGTAGGCATTACATGAAATTTGTATAGACATGAAGTCAAAAGTCCCAGGCTAACTCCTTGTGTATTCAATAAGAACCTTTCCTGGACTTGATTGAGCTTTATCCAGCCTATAGTTAATAGAGGGACAAAATGTGCAATTATTCAGTCTGTTGATATACAGGTCTTTTCCAGAGATCCTAAATGTAAACTGTGTTTTCAACCTCTCTAGTTCAGCTGAAACCCAGAAGTACTTTATTCTAAATACATACAATCAAGTAATGGTGATTTAAATAAATAAATACTAATATGGGTTATATGTATCTGAAGCTTATGTATGAAACATACCTGATAGGAAAGAAAATATTTTCTCCTTTTTTTTTCCCTTTAAATTTCATAAATACATAAGGAGTGTTGAAAAAAAAATCGATTAAAAAAAAAAGAAAGAATTATATTAATCATCTGAAAAGCTTAAACATGTAAACATATTCTTGGGTAATTTTCTTATTTTACCATAGCCATTTTGAACACACAAATCACTTCCACAAAGAATAGGGAAGTATGAAACCACATTCTTCTCTGGTTAGGATTTTTGAAT
>VWZW01006289.1:4632503-4637411 GCA_013397115.1 Edolisoma coerulescens
GTGTGAATAATTGTAGCAATTATCAGGGTTACAGAATAGGGCTTTTCATTTATATATAAGCTCAACTAGGATATGAATAAGTACAGCAAATTTATTACATAAAGGTAACTTAGGCTTGATTCAAAAGAATGATCATAATTGTCAGGGCACATGTTCTCCTCACTATATTATCAGCAGTGTACTGTGTCTTATAAGTTTAGTCTGCAGTAATTGTGACCTTAAATTAAAGTAAGCTTTATACAAGGCCACTGTGAAGGCATCTCCTTTTGAAACACTAACTATTTTTATCATTCAGCTACAAAGTTTCTTTAGAAAACAAACCCAAACCCTCCCAAGCAATTATTAAAAGTTCGCTATAACAGCAGCAGGCTGCTTTTCATTTTAGAGAGGAAAGTGTCAAGACTGACCTCAAAGTAAATTACTACAAGAAGGCATCTGTTAATAGCACATATACACAGCAGGTATAATCATAGCTGAGGTTGCCCTAGCCCTTTCTTATGCATCTTGGACTTAACACTAGGAATGCAAAAAGACGAATACATTAAGATATTTTAAAATCCTTTCTATGCCCTGCATTAAATGCAACCAGTTCTTTCAGAAATAGAGCGCTGATACATGAAATAATAGCAGCTTTTTATTCTATTTGGTTGATTATGGAGCATTTTCAAAATCTTTCCAATTGTGGCCACCTCCTCTACTTTTGAAAGCACAGTAGCACCCTTGTTTGAACAGACCATCTTTCTTATAGGATAAAAGGGTTACTAAGTCTTCATAACCTGTCAATCCTGAGGGGTTTTCCCCAGGAAAACTGGTAATAGTGCCTTATTATTTTGAATTGTGAGTTGGTTTAGAGGATGAAGATGGAAGTCCACTCAGGGCTGAGAGAGCAGCTTGTCAGAATAATTTTATTGGCATTTTTATTCTGACTGGAATCTGAATATCAGGAATGAGCAGCATAAAGATTTTATATGGTTCATACTGCAGCTTCGACTTATTCTGCTGCATTCATTTGTTATGTTTTTTTTTTTTAAGAAAAGAATTAATGAGAGTGTTTCTTCCTTCTCTTGCTTCTCTCTTCATGTTGACTTTTCCAAAATCTAGTATGCAAAAAGAGGCACTATATTAATAAACTTGAGCTTATATTCCCATGCTCTCTACCTTTCAAGACAAATATCATACCGACACGATAGGTACAGTGCATCTATAATTGAATTAGCCTTGGAAGCAATTTGCCCACATGGTACACTTGTAATATTCTTCCCAGAATAAATTTTTAACCATTTGATAATTAGCTTAGCCATACCTGTGACAACGAGTAAATTGTAAAACACCAGAACAGTATCTTAATTATCCTTTCTAAAGAGACCAAGCAATAATTTGCTTAATCGCAACGAGGGATGAAATAATGTAAGTAATTAAGTAAGAAAGTATTCCCACATGATTTTACCCTTTCGTAATAATGTAAGGAAAAAAAAGGGAGAAGATGAGGCATTAAAAATGTATACCATAAGATTCCATATAGGAAATACGAAAACAGAAAACAAGTTGTGATTACAAATAATTACTAAAATACCAAAGGGTATTAATAAACATAAAAACAATTTTTAGCTACATAATTTCTCTAATCCTAGTCTCTTTCAATTCTGTAGCTCTGTAACCTTCCACTGCAAAATTAATCCAAATGCTTCTCCTTTTCCAAAATGCAGATAAGGATAAAGCACTGTAGTTATTTAGTCTCAATGATAGCTCCTTCCTTTTTATTTTTTAAAATTAAATACAGCAGGTTGTCCTTGTTTTCCACTGCAGAAAGATGACAAGATCTTTCCTAGAAGTCCAGGTAATTTAAACAAATCTGTTTAGCTGCCTATTGCATGCAACTGTAAATACTTGATAAACAGATTGTACTCGTTTATTTTTACTTCTGTTCCTAAAATTAAAACTAATGCTTACCCTCCTTATCAGTTTAAAATTTAGAAAAGAAATTTCCACATTTGATCATTCTTACACTCCTTGATTAATGTAAAAATATTTACCTTCATATATCCAATGAATATTATACCGCTGCATGAATGAAAAAAATGGGTCTCAAATCTGAAAATTAAAAATTAGATACTACCTACAGTAATGTATTAAGTATAACCAGCGAAAGAAATGCCAATGAATATGTGACAGAAATTATATGAGCCCACCGTATTTGTTCCTTGAGGTTTTTCTCCCGTATTTTATTTTGAGGAGTAACAGATGAAAAATACAAGTGTTTGCTAATAGGATTCACATCTTATTATTGGTGCTGATTTGCAGTTTTCCTTAACTCACCATGATTACTTTTTTAGAAGCTTTCACTTTTCCCCAGCTGATCCTCGTCTTGTTAGGCAGCATTAATGACACTTCAGTCATTGTGGCTTTCAAGCAGAGCCCTTCCAGAGTGAACAGAGAGTTGACATTTCCTGACATTTTCCCAACTAATTACAGGACAAATAATTAAGCATGTTCTCCTATGTAACAAATGAAGGCAAAAGCCGTCTGTCAGCGATGTTGATTGATGACACTCTGGGAGACTTTATCTGATGGGTCCTGCCATGCGGTAGAGGGGAAGCAAATTTATTAGAATGAACAATGCAAATTCTGAGTCATCTCATCCAGTTATGCGCCAAAGCAATATCCATGTCAAGGTGAATGTGACAATGAAAGCAAAATATTTGCATTTTGTGGAGCAGGTTGAAGGGGAAATCAGAGCGAGAAGATGACAGGCCTAATTATTTTGGCTCATACAGGCTAGGACAGCTGTTTCTGGTGTCCTGAACAAGGCTGTCACACAGGTAACTAAATAGGTCTGCATATAAGTCTGTATCCAACACTGTACGGAGATGTCTACCACTAATGACCAACGCTAATGTTACTGCCATCCCTGAAAAACAGTAAATGTGTCACAGTGCACCTTCTGCATGGCAGTCAACATTTCGCTACATAATTACTTGTTAGTGAATTAATTCCTATCTGTCAGTATCTATGCCAGTGTCATTTTTAGACCATTACGAAATTATGCCATCACTATAGCAACTGCAAGCACAGTTAAAAGGCAAAACAGTTCAGATACTCAAGAAAAGTGCCTAGTTAGGCAGAAGACTAATAATGTAAAATTCAAATTGTGATGTTGCTGTCTGCCATCCTAATTTTCTTTATCTTGATTATGCGTTTGATCATTGATCATTAAACAATAATTTAAGGTTTCCAATTTCAATCCATGATTAATATTTAATATAATTAAAACCTTGGCCACAACAACATCTTTCCTATAAACAGACGCACACCGCGCTGTCATTGCAATTAATTAGGAGCTAAAAAGTGACATGCTCAAAAATGAATCCTAATATCAGAGTTTACATGCAAATAAGAATAACTGATAGCATCAGGATGTTCTTTTCTCCCTGCTTCCTTTGTGGATTGTAAACAATGCCAATCTTAAAACCCTGTATCCTGACTCATTTCTTATATTTTTATATATTTCTTGCATGCATTCTATTTATCCAAGGAAAGCCAGGACCCATCTTACCATTATCACCATTACTTACAGATTTGAAGATGCCATCTTGTTCACAGAAATACATTCACAGGCTTAAGATAAATTATGTATATTAAAAATGTCTAAAATCTTCCAGATTGTTGAAATTTCGAATGACATGTAGAAAAAAAGATTTCTTGATATCTACAACTACCTTAAATGCAGAAAAGCCTAAGTTAAATTACGGAATTCCTCATATGGAGAAAGCATTTCTTCATTTGCATCCTCTTCTATTTTATGCAAATGCTCAAAGAAAGGAGAACAAATTCTTCTTCTAGAAACTTTCAGCACATATTCATCATGTTAATCTATGCAACATTGTGGCTTTTGTTAGAGTGCAAATGTTACAGTGGTGCATTTCAAATGATGTATGACAGCAATACGGTGGCCTCCACTACTCTGACTCAGTGGAAAGAGAATGTACAGAAATAATAGGAAATTCAGAAAACCTGTGAGAGGCCAAGTGTGTCGGTGAGTTTTGGGTTTGGTTTTTGGCTTTGGTTTTTTTTGTTTTGTTTTGTTTTTAACTTTTGTTTTAGGAAAAGAAGAAATAAAGTGCAACTTATGATACCGTTTTCTTTCTAGTACTAATAATGTATGGCCAGTCAATTATCCTTTTGGTTAACTGCTTTGAAATAGCTCTCTGGCATTAAAACATATACATATATATATTTGTAAAACGTTGGGGCTTTTTTCTTTTTGTACATGTACTGTCTGCAGAAATGATGTTTTAAGAAAGTGAATATCTATTGTTTTTTGTCTTTCTTTACATAGATATTGTTTTCCTTACTCCAGCGTGTGTTTCTAGTAGGAAAATAAAATTAAAACTCAGCCAATCACCTGAAATTAAAGCTGAATCCTTCCAGAAGAAAAACACATAATGATTATAATGCAAGTGTATAGATCATTAATGTTCTTCACTTAAAGTTACCTGACAAATAAATGCTTACTTTTGACTAAAAGAAAGACCCTTTCATGAGATGAGAAACATCATTACTTCTTCTTGCCAAATGAAGGTATTTCTTTCACTAAGATCTACAAAACAGTCAGTCATCTTTCTTTCTCTCCCTCTTTACTTCACACAGACCATTAGCATGATGGAATTGGATAAACTTTGCAAAAGTGTCTAACTGCAGTATTGTTCTGAGATAGACCACTGCTCTGAAAGTGATGGGAAGATTTAATTTCTGTTCTGCTTAACAAGGTTAAAAGAGTTCGGTTCTTGGTTAACATTGACCACTAAATGAGTAGGAATCAATAGTTCCTCACTAATGCCACAGTAAGCCAACTCCTTTATTGACCTTTCCATTAACACTAAGCAGCTGAAATGCAAAAAAAAAAAAAAA
>VWZW01006289.1:4637418-4696366 GCA_013397115.1 Edolisoma coerulescens
AAAAAAAAAAAAAAAAAATGGACTAATCATTTTAATTTTTTAACACCTACCAAATCAAGTGCTTCACTGGAGTTTCGGCCCTCTTCTGCCACTCCTCTCATGTGTCTACCTGCATTCTTTTATGTTCTATCAGATTTCAAAAAACCTCACTTAAGATTTATTTATTTGGTGATCATGTATAAACAGTGTGTTTAACCCAGGAGGAGCTATAAATTAAAAAAAAACCCAAAAAAACCAGACATGAAATAAAGAGGTTTTGTCCAATTAAAAAACTTTTTGTGTATGACAGTTACTCAAAGACACTTTTCAGACAAGTAAACAATGAATGAACTTGATAGGGATGATATACAAATTTGATACAAAGAGCCAATGGGAGAGTTTCTGTCTAATGATCCCAGTCAATCTAATTAATATATTCTGCTACATTACATTTTAAGAAGTGACCATTGTGTAATACACTTTGAAATATGCACAAGCTAATGGGATAAGATACAAAAATTATTATGCTGACAGTAAATCATATTACATTCCTAATAAGCATTAACTAGATAACTAGGTCAAAGCAGTATTATCTTAATTGATTTTTCAAAAGAAACCTGACAGAAAAATGTCAATGCTCGAATATTTCTTCATGCATCATTAAAACAAGATTGGCTTTTAACAAAAGAAGAATCCTTCACAGAATTGATTCTTGCTTCAGGCTGCCTGCAAGTAAGTGTATTACATAAAAATCTATACAGGATATTAAAACAACACCACTCTGCAAGACAGTTACAATTAAAAGCTGACACCCCCCACCATGTGTCTACTACAGTAGCTTGCCAGTAAATGTATTTAAAGTCTTCAGAGCCATATATGAAAATCAGTCAGTTTTACTATTTGAGTGCTAGGGTCACACACACACACACACACACACACACACACACACATACTAATCAGAGCTTTTAATTGAATCAGTACATTAACAACTCACCCATTTCATTGCTATATAACAATTAAAGAAACATGCAAGGAAACAGGAAAAAATACTACCTTGGAGATATAACCATAAATGCAAGCTCTACATCTAACAAAATGGACATTTCAGTGTGGAGGGAGCACCGTTCTGACATCAGAAATTTCCAACAGGGATTTTAAGGCAAAATGCAATACACAGAACAATTAATACATGATGTCATCAATAGTACAATGCTATGTAGGTTCAAACAATAGATTGCATTGCACATGCACATAAAGATTGGTCAGAGAAATGTTGACTGATCCATCTAAACATGAGTAGCTCATAAATCTCAAAATCATGGATTCTAGTATATTTGTGGCTCATTAGTACATAAGGCTTTAGTTCTGTCTAAATGATCACAGCTCATTTGCTTGGATTGTTTAGTTTCTGAAGTTATAAGCAGAAAATGCACTTATTATTTCTGATAATTTTTAATATATTGTTTATACAAGAACCTTCTTAGAAATATGTAATATTGATACCAGTTATTCAATGCAAAATAACTTGATGGCTAAACTATTTTGCTAAAACCATCTGCGTTTTGCCAAAAAAATCCTCCATAGGCTCTTCAGCACATATTTTTTCCTTAATGCTGAACATATTTTTGTGCCCACCATGCAATTTATGAGTCATTACAACTTCTAAAAGCAAGGGGAGGATGATAATAGAAATTTTAAAACATTATTTCAGGGACACAGGCTCCACAAAGGCTGTTCTCAGTCCCTGAGACAGAGAGAAGGGATGGGGCAAGGTAAGCTTTCAGGTTCTGTGAAGATCTAGATAGTAGAGAATGATTTGGACCATAAGCCTAATTCAGAAGGAGGTTATCTCCTTCACCAGCTCTGCCCCATTTAGCTCTAGACAATTTGGTTTTTTATATCACCACCCGATTTGAATGTTCAGTTTTACAAAAATTCTCTGAGATTTCAAAGTAGGAAGTGTCAGGAGTGTGGTTCTCTTCTAACTCACATCATTTTTTTAAGTCAGGTGTAAAAGCAGGTGTAAATTTTCTAGTAAGAATGGGGTCTGATAGTCTCTGGGTAACATTAGCCCAAATTATCATAAATTCTGTGAAAGCCAGTTTTGAAGCAAGTAGTATTGTGGGTTGTACAATGTCCTATTATATATTGGAGAAACGTTGTTCCTTAAATGAGTGCATGGAAACACATGATAGAAAAAAGCAGGCAAATCCTGGGAAGCTGGAGCAAAGTTACCTCATCCCAGCAGCTATTTAGCACCTTTGATCTCTGGCTGCAGCAGCAGCTCAGTTCTTCAAATTTTCATGGACACTGTAAAATATTAGGTAAAGTGAATGTTTCCTGTTAATAAATTAGGCTACAGCAGAGTACACAGCCCATCTGCAAGCCCTGTGAAAGGGGGAGAGGTCAGGCTGTGTGCTCTCTTACTGGCAGGCTTGGGACTGCAAGTGAACCATAAAGGGTCAGTAGCATTTATTAGTAAAAACTCAAGTTTAACTCCCATCCATATTTGTTATATTATCATTGCAACCTCTGTACCAGTATACCACAAGATAACCAAACCATTTGCCCCAGGACTTGGCCCATAATTTGTCATTTCCCTCCATTTCTTCCTTTTCCAGAGACCCACCAGACACAAGACAGCAAGTGGGATCTGCTCTGAAGGCAGGCAGAAAGTGATTTTGTGGTGTGGTGGAGAAAGGAAGAAGAAGAGAAAGGTTTGTGGCTAAGAGTATGAAGTAAGCTGAAGAAATGGGAGAAAGAAAGGCCACAGTACAACATTTAGGGCTTCTCTTCTAAGTTCCTTCTCCCAGACATATCCCACGGGTGTTATTATCAATTTATTTTCAAAAAAATACCCAAGCCACCAATTAGTGACTATTATCTCAGTCCAAAAAAGGTAATTTGAAAGGTGATTGCAAAGATCTGTTTACATTTTCTCAAAATAAAAATTAGGTCTTGAATGAAATTATAAATCATTTATTTTAAAGCAAATTAATTCTCCACTGAGTTCATATGTAGCCTGTGAAACCTATGGCCAAAAAGGATCCTTGAGGACCATAACTTAGCAAGACCCAAGACTGGACCACAAATTTGCACAGAGTTCAAATGTAGTCCTATGTAATTGTTCAACAAGCATAAAGAAAATAATTTCGCTGTATTGCAGTATTATGTTGTTGGCTGTACTGTGGATTCATCCACCAATTTCTTTAGATCCACAATCATTTGCTGAATTAGTTCTTAAGTGCAATTTGCTCTCCTACCATATGTTTAGAGAGCACTGCAGGGATAACATTTTGGTTTGATGTTCTCCAACTTCTCTTCACATTCTTGCCTGGCTTTTGGCAGTCCTCAGGATTTAGTTGTGTCAATGCATTTCATTAATGTTTTATCTCCTGTCTCTTCCAGGAGAAAGATCATAGATCTTCAATAATAGATCATTATTGAAGATGTTAAATAAGATTTGGTTTACACACATTTCTGTTTCATCCTTCTCAAACCCACAAAGATACATTAGTTTTTGTTCTTTATGGGGGTTTGTGACTTAATTTTTCAAAAGTGCTTTTGCCTGGCCTGATTCATATTATTAACAAAATAGTAAAAACTGTACAAAGATTCCTTAATATTCAGTGTGTGCAATTTTAATTTGAGCTCATTTTAAAATGTTGTTTCCAGAAAGCAAAATTAATCATATTTTTAAGCTTCTATTTATGATGAAGGAAGCCCTAAATAAGGGGGTGGGGACACAACACTTTTAAACAAGCATTACATGAGAAAGACCTTAGTAAGGATAAATTAGAGAACACAATCAGAATCTTTTTTTTTAATGATTAATTTACATCTTCTATTTGTAGTATCCGATCCATAAATCAATAACTTGGATGAATCAATAACTCTATAAACATTATCAGCAGATGTTGCTTTCTCAGATATTACTGGAATTTGTTTTTCAAAACAAACAAACAAACAAAAAAATAACCTCCAAAATAAATCGGTTTCAATTAGTATAAAACACTCAGTTTGGAATCAATTTCACTTATTTTTAGTCAGGCAAAAGCAGTGCATACAGTTTTAACCACTTCTCCAAGCTCCCTTTTCAAGCATGAAGAGAAAGTTTTAAATAGAAAGTAATTTATCCCATTCTGAGACAGCTGCCTAAAACTGGTGGAATGACTCAATTTCTGACATATCTGTCTCTCTCAGCTGTTTAGAATAGGAAGCTCATCCAGAATGTTTAGGCAGCTGAAGATGGTTGAGAATAACTTTTTTCATGTAGATATACTTTGTCTTACCAAACTATGACATGAAAATCCACTTTAAGGAAAAATTATGTCCCTTTCATTTTAAGAAGGACTATTTCACACAGTCAGATGACTACTGCAAACCCCAACAAGGTCTTTGTCTTAACTAGCATTCTGGAAACAGATTAAGTCTTTTCAATGCTGAATAGAGTGGTGGGATCACGTCCTTCAACCTATTGTCCCTTCCTAGTGCAGTCCCAGGTGCTGCTGGCCACCTTTGCCACAAGGCCACACTGGTGACTTATGTTTCACGGGGTGTCCACTCTACAGCCAGGCTCTTTTCTGCAAAACTGTTTACCAGTCCTCAGCCTGTATGCATCAGTGCTTGGGGTTTCTTCCTCCAGGGATGGGACTTGGCATTTCTCTTCGCAAGACTTCATGAGGTTCCTGTCAGACCAGCTCTCCAGCCTCTCAAAGTCCATCTGAATGGTAGTATAACCATCTGGTGTATCATTCATTACTTCCAACTTTTTGTCATCTGCAAAGTGTCATTCTGTTCCATCACCTAGGTTGTTAAAGAAAACGCTAAATAGTACTGGCCACAGTATTGATCCCTTGGGTGCAACACCAGTGACAGGTCTTTTCAATCCACCGCATCATCCACTTATCTAGACCCTATTTCATCTGCTTGTCAACAAGGATGTTATGGCAAGCAAGGCTGAAAGCCTTCTAAAGCCAAGATATCCACTGGTCACCCTTCATCTGCTGAGCAAACAATTAATTTGTAGAAGGCTATCAAGTTTGCTAGGCATGATTTCCCCACTGACAGCTGACTATTCCAAATCATCTTGTCTATAATATCTTTGGAAATTGTTCCCAGAAGGATTTGTTCCATCACATTCCCAGGCCTGTAGTTTTCTACTCCTTCTTGCATTTCTTGACTTGCTTTCTTTCTGTCCTCCTCCAAGTGCCATGACATTCCAAAGATAATTGAACTGGACTTGCAATGGCATTGGTCAGCTCCTCAACACGTGAGTACATTCCATTATTTCCCATGGATTTGTGTATGTCCCCTGGTTTGAATTTTCCCCAACTATGCCTTCCTTTACTGGTTAAATCCACATTCCTCCAAACTTCTCCAGTGATCTCAGGGACCTGACATTCCTGGAGTTAGGGTGGCCCTCAGCCTTTAATACTACCCTTGCCATAAGGTTCCATGCCCCATCCGGCATCAGGACTGCATTTTCCTCAGTCTTCTTTTTGTTACTGATGGACCTGTAGAAGCCCTTCTTGTTTCCATTCACAATCTCTCCAAATTGAATTTCACACAAGCGCTGGCTTTTTTAACCCTATCCCTACATGCTTGGCCTCCTCTCTATGATTTGGATGACCTGATCCTGCTTGCATCTTCATATGCTTCCTTTTCTGTCTGAGGGGTTTTTTTAGGAGTTCCTTATTCATCCAAGCATGCTGCCTATCACATTTTCTTGTTCTCCTGAACACAGGCATGGACAAGGAAAAGTTTAGAAGACATTTCCTGGTTTAGGCCAAGGAAGGGGTTAATTTTTTGCAGTAGCCATGAGGGGGTGGAGCCTGGAGCCCTGTGGGCTTGGGCCTTGGGTCAGCCAGGACAGAGACTATGGCAGGGGAGAAGGGTCCTTCCTGGAGTCTTTGGCAAAAAGTACCTGTGGAGAACTGAGGACAATCCCTGAGGTTCTGGAGTAGGAGATACAAAGGATCCAAGGCCAGCTACACCCCATCTGAAAAAGAGACACTGGCAGAGACACTTCTGAAGTGGTTCAAGATGCCTCAAATTGATTGGCACTGAAACACAGCTTCTTCTGGCACCCCGACTGCCAGTGCTGGGCTGGATGTTCAAAATCCCTTCCGCATAATGCCACTGATGCTATGTGGAGTAAGTGGATCATGCTGATCCCACAGCAAGCTTGAATAGGAAACCCCAATTGCCCAGGGATCTTGGAAGTTATCACAAACTGTCCTGAAGGCAAAAATTTTTTGATAAAAATTTTTAAATGTTGGCAGAATTTAAACACTCTACATCCTGTACCAAAAAAAGCCCAAAAACCTTTATGGTAAATGTAGGTTATTTTCTCAGCAGTTTATGGGGGAAGGCAAAGAAGGACAATGATATTTCCAGATGTCATCAATAAGGAACAATTTATTCAGGTCACTGGACACTTCTACTTTTTAAATCTTGTTTTGAGTTACTTAGGATATTTCTTCCTTTTAATTATTGGGATGAAAAATTTCTGTGCCATTACTCTGCAAGGCACGGATTTTTTTTTTTGCAATCTTTAATCTAGGAATATTTTCAGCTGAAATTTGCCAGATTTGATAGTCTAACCACAAAAATATACTTTTGTGATCTCTGTGAAAATATACTTTAGCTAAGAAACATGCTTCTGAACATCTCTTTGCAACTTTCCCGTGTTAGAATTTCTCAGGTTATCTGTTCTAGTCATGTTGCATCATGAAAAGGCTGAGGCTGTGAACAGCTTTCACTGCAATTATTCACCCTGACATCGAGGGACCAAAATCATAAAAGGAAAGTCCAGAAGGAAATTAATAATTGAATATTCAGAAAAGGGTAAATGGAGTTAAGTAAATAAGGCCCAGGGCTACATATTCAGTGCTGCTAAATCTCAGCCTTTTCTGGCTGCCTACCCTACTTTCTCACCCATTTCGGTGTGGTCCTGCTGTGAAATGTGTGGTGCTCCCTAAGGCTGAGAAGGGAATGGGAGTGTTGAAGAACTGGAACTTCAAGAGGAGCAGAGAGGCCAGTGGGATAATGGTTTGGAGTTCGTTGTTAGATTGGGACTGGCAGAAACTATTAGTGAAATTCTTGGAATTTGAGGAAAATCTTGAAACTCAGCATAATCTCAGTGAAACCTCCTAATAAGGGAGTGCCAGAAATTACCCTGTTCCATAAATATGTAAATCTCAGTAACAGCATAGCAAATGGACCAGTTATTAAGATCTGAAAAATCAAAAATATCTGTTTACCACAGGAGAAAAAAAATCTTGGGGTGATTCCTAAGTTTTCTTTTTTGTTGAGGAGATTTTTTCAAATCCTTCTAAGATTGATATCAGCTAAAAAAGGTAGCAGTTTTATTTTAGCCAGTATTCATTGAGCCCCCTCCAGCTATTACTGTTCAAGTTTCTAGAGAAAATAAAGACGTTAATGCAACTTTCAGTAGTGTTCATCTGTTGAATATGTAATTTAGATAGTAAATTATACTCTGAGTTTTATTTATAACTGTCTTAAATATTATACTGCAAAATAGAGAGAAAAAAATTGTGCATAAATGTTAAAGGAAAACGTAGAAGGGAAATTTTGGCTTTCTCCCTGAATCTCAGGAGTCTGATCTTTCTCCACAGAACACATAGACATGGCACATGCCTGTGACTGTCGCCTGAATCCCAGGAGTCTGGTCTTTGTCCACAGAACACATATAGACATTGCACAGGCCTGTAACTGTCAAGTTTTATATGCTTTAAAGATGAATAAAACATTGCTGTTGCTAGGTTTGTATAGCAATGTCTCAACAAGATGTATGGGACAGTTCTTGCTTCAGTTGTGTGGTTCAAGACATCATTGAGCTAACTTAGAAGGTGAAGGAGAGTTTGGATTCTACTTACAAAAATCTTCTATAAAATCAATTTTGTATATAAAATTAAAGTATGAAACACGATATCCTTAGTGTCCTACCATTTCTTCACACAAAAGGACAAACAAGGAGATTTCTGACCTGAGCTGATGATGGTGTGATATACCATTACATTATTAAAATATATTTAATTTAAAATAATAAAGAAGCCTACTCAGAACGTGCAATTCTATCCTCTAAAAGAACGTAGATGGATAATGAAGTTGAATAATTGATTCAGATATGCTGGTTAAAGTTTTATCTAAGTAAACTCAACCAACAACACAGTGAAACACTTCAAGATCAGATTCCACCCACTGATCTCTGTCCAGGGTTCCCACAGCAACCAACATTTTAACAGACAAGTGTTGCACTTAAAATCATTCACTTACAGACATCCTTTTAGTGCTAGGACTCTAATAAGGTAAGTATAAGGCTATTTTTCTATGTACAGCATTAGGTTTCTGTGCTGTTTCACTACAAGAGATGGGGAAAAACAAAGACAAAACCCCCAACCAACCAACCAAAATGTAAAAATTGAGACTCATATATCCTCTAAAATACAAGTATTTCTCCATTTTAGTATCCATCTGTGCCCTACTATGGTGACTTCCCTTTTGGTCAGCTCTGTATGGCCAAACTCAGTTTGGATTTGGGAGTGAGCTGGACCATTCTGGTGGAACAGCAGCTTTCATATGTGGCCATCCCTTCTGATAACCATAATTATGACTGCTTCTTAAACAATTGCATTTCTGCCCTTATTCTCCTTGTTAAAATGGAGTAGTCTTAAGTGTAAAGGGAAGTCAGCCAACATGGGAAGCCCATTTCCTGAGGAAAAATGTGCCACAGAAACTGTACAAAATATACAAAATCAAAATATCCAGAGAAATCCCAGGTCACCAGAATTCAATGTTATTACGAATTTGACCTAAATTACACTTTTTTTGAATGGGAAATTCAAAATCAGGTGGAATTTTTTGTTTCTCTCCCCACCAATTTCTTTTCCCCCATTTTAGATTTGGGCCTTACAAAATACGAGAGGCAAAGACCCCCTTTCACAATCTTGAACTCTCTCTATCTTCTTGCTTTTTTCTGTGACTTGCACCTTCTTCAGCTTTGGAACACTGGCAGGGTAGTACAGCAAAAATAACCTGAACAACTTCACTACTCTTTCCTTATCTTTCCAAACCAGGACCAATGTTAAGAAAATACAGGATGAAGAAGTGGGAGCATGAGTGTGCGTGTTTGTCCATGTGTGTGTTTGTGTGTGTGTGTGCATGTAAACTTCTCGAAACTCTTCATTTGTCTGCTTTGGGCTGGAGCACACAACATACAGGGAGAAAGACAAGGCAGTGCATTTGCTGAGCCTACAAAAGAAAATGTTAACAAGGTGAGATTTAATTGAGGTCTTCCACTTTCTTCAACAGGAAGTACAAAACTTACGGGGATGGCAGAGACAGACACTTCTCTGAGACGCACAGCCAAATGACAACAGGCAACACCTGGAGTGTTCAACATATAAAATCCCAATTACATGCAAGTAGAAAAGAGCTCACAGGGATAGTAGCTTACTACCAGAAGAAGCTGCTGAGTTTCACATCCTTTTCATCCAGAGCTCATGCATGATCCTGAGTAAACCTACCAAAATTTGAAACTTGTCCTTCTTGAAGAAGGAGGCTGGAAGAGAAGTTCCTTTAACCTGCATTTTTCTGAAATTCTGTATTTTCTGTGACTGCATGCTAAACAGTAAAACACCAGAAATCTCTGCTCTGAAAAAATGCTACAGCTTTCACAAAAGTGATTCTTCAAAAGAAACGTACTATACTATCAATTCTCTGTTATCCTATTCCTCCACCCCATTGCCTCCCAACATTCCCTGAAAAAAAAAAAAAAAGATGTTTTCACAGAAAATACAAAAGAAAAAAACAAAAAACGTTGACCTACCAGATATTATAGGGTATATAATACTTTCCAAAAATTGAATTCCTCAAAATCCTAATTTATGAGAAGATGTCAGCTTTTGCACTGATCTTTTCCCCTAGCATAATGTTTTTTCCCTTTCGACAGTAAGACTGCACTTTGAATTCTATAATGTTTACAGATGAGTTCGGGTAGGTTGTAATTTGAGTTTTCAGCTATATTTTAAATATGTATTTGAATCTGTGATCTACTGAGACACATTCTTACTGATTCACCTGTTGGGCACCCAATTCATGAACACCAATATAGTTGAGAAATCTCTGAAAGGAATTAGTTTGTTTTATAACAGCTCATATCTTTTATTCCTTGCTCATGTAGAACTCCTGTTAGTTATAACAGATGATTTAAATCTATAGGAGTGACAGGATCAGGAGGCAGATTGCTTTCTTAATAACAGCTATTTAACATCACTTTGATGTTTAAATGTATAATGTCACAGATGTAAGGAACATCAGATATCACTGAATATACCTATAACATGTTTTTGGAATGTGGTGATACCCACTAAATTCAGACTATACACAATTGACCTTCTCTTAGTGCACCACTTGGACAGTTTTTCAGATTAAGCTTCCTATAAAAAGATCTGTTTTAACCATAATCACCTCAGAAGCATAAACTCAAACAACATGGTTCCACAGCCAGCACACCAATGCTATGGGATATTGTGGACTGGATTTGCAAGTGCACACACACACAAACACACATGTATATATGTAATTAGTAAATTTGCTGTGTGTATATGAACAAAGTTAGTATTGTACCCATAAGTCCAAGTCAAGAGATGTGTCAAGGTTAGAAATCTTCGTGTTTGCAAGAGTTTACTGTTTTCCAGTACTGTGGCAGATCCAAATGACTTTGGGTTTGCTTTCAGACCTTGTAAAATCCGTGCTGCAATATAGGGACCAGCGAGAAAAAAAGCAATAGAAATTTATTTGCCATGGCAAAGACAAGAAAATACTGAAATCTGGAGATCATAAAATTACGGGTCTTACAAATAAGCAGCAAATGTGAATATTAGGCTTGCTAGTTTGGATGTTAATATGAAATAAAACAAGTATCACGAAAATTAGGCATTTTAAAATTTCTATTGGTAGGGAAAAAAATCAACAAATATCAGGATTCAGTAGATATGAAGTACAACTTTTCAGCTTGTTAATAATAAATACATTCAAGTAAGCAAAACCACAGATACCTTTCAACAATATGATCAGTATTAAGGAAAATGTTATTAATTAACGTAAAAGCATGGTGGTTTCACAAATATTTCCAAAGTGAATGTCTACTTCAACAGTCCTAAATTGATGTTATTTAATAGGTCAGGAAAATATGTAATTTTAAAATTCATACAACCATTATTTTCCTGCAATCAGACTGATTTGTCACAATGACGAGTCACAATTTAATCTGTATTCTATTTAATTCTCATCCACAGTAGCTTCTAAATACATAGTACAAAAAGAAAGAGATGAGAATAGGGATAATGTGGTACAAAATAATAGCAAAATTCATTTTTCAGTTATAAAATTCTTAAATATAGTCCCATTCAAAATGCTCAAAAATGATATATATTTAAAAATTGAAAATATGCATGTTTTACAACTTTTTAATGTGAGAATATGATTATTTTAATTTATTTTTCTTTTCAAATAAATCATATCTGTGAGGAAACAATAGAACTTTGGCTTCTTTTGGGCTTTCTTAGAGGTGGATGTTTCAAAGATATCTTGCTTTACAAATAGGGCCACAAAATTATAATAATGAATCACAATAAAGCTGCTTATGTCTTTCATTTGCTATCTCCTTATAAACTTATTTAATATAGATATAATAAAATACATTACATCGCAAGGAATGCCTAACATTAAACAAAATATTACATTCTATTTATGTTATGTCAACTAATAACACAGAACAGCACAAACCTTGTTCCACAGCCATCTGCAGTGGGAGAAGGCCCTGACAATAGCAGAACTAATGTGATTTCACTGAGCAAGAGGGAAATTTGGATACCAGCAAGTAGGGATGGCCATAAATTCTTCAATAAAAGTTTATTGTGATAAAAATCTGATTCGTCCAAACTAAAACTTTTCTCTGGAACATTTCTGAAAACACTTTCATCAAGAAGTGTTTCTTCAGGTCCGGGATAAGACACCTTGCCAGAAACTAAGCTCACATTTCCATGATGACACAGAATCCAGCACTTCCAATGCGAGAGAGGTAGCTCCTGCCAGGCAAACCTAGGATTTGGAAACATAGCTCCAATCTCCCCTGTGGACAGCCCAAACCTCTGTCTGCCAGGAGTGTTTACTTTTTTGCCCAGGCATTCCTAAAGTGTGCCAAACATGCCTGGCACCCCTAACTCATGGAAGCAAAATGAGCTGGATGCAGCCAGAACGCTCTGGGCATTCTGCACGTGCATGGATATATTCACTGGAAGATTGACAGCGACAGCTTCTCCAGGACTTTTGCAGGTCCTGGCTCCATGGACCCATGCACAGGTGGCATAAGGAGGATGCAGAGGAAAATCCAGGTCTATGATAGATCTAACCAATAGCTATTCTAAGTACATAAGGTTTTAAGATTATCATGGTGTGGAATGTGGACAACTTTCATTGTCAGTAAGTTCCTTCTAAGAAATGGCCTTCTAGCTTCTTGCCAGCGTGACTGGATAGTGACACTGGTCACTTGTGTCTGTTGGCAGTGTAAAGTTTGGTGCTTGGAAGGTAGAAATACACTCCTTGAGAAATTCTGTGCAGAATCTATTTCATTTCCTTGTAAATGATGCATATCATATAAGTAAGGATTGCCCAAGTTTGAGTTTGCTGCTGTTGTAGGACATGCAAAAGTGTTTTTATCCTCCTAATCCTAGCAGCTATCTCCATAATCGGGTAATAAAGCCAGCTCCTGAGAATGAATAGAGGGGTCCAAATGAACAGGCTAATATCTATAAATTTTAAAATATTAAAAGGAAAAAAAGTTAAGTCACCTTTACCTTTTTGATTTGTTTGTGACTGTGAATAATGTGGGTCTCTAGCAGGAAAAGAATGCAACTATTGCTAATGTCTTACTGCAAGCAGTTAGACTGCATCTGAAAGCAGATTGCCCTATATAATTTTCAGATGGGCCATTTAAAGATTAATGTTATGAATTTTCCATGACTTTAGAGCACTGAGAATCTAGGTGTCGTGTATACATTGCTTGCAGGTTTATTTCTGGTGTAAGTATGTAAACAAGAATGTGACTAGTGTTAAGAACAAGAAAAACCTATGTGAGAATTGTTCAATTTGCCCTATTCCTCTGCAGTGTTTCTTAGGAGGACTGAGTCCCTTCTGCTTCTGAGGTTTTTAACAATTTGAGTACTAAATGAACAAGTAGAATTTAGTGTAGTTATACCATGAGAAAAAATAGCCTTATCTCATGGGGGAGCAGTGGAATATTGTGCAGAGACCATTCCCCTGACGTCAACTGTGTTTGGCAGATGGTGCTGTCAGTTCGGGTCTGTGTTTATTCTATCATGCATGTGGTAGCATATTTTAAAATGTACAATCTCATGTATTATCTATAGGCTAAAAGCATGCAACACAAGCGGGACTATATCACAGGAGTTAAACTTCTGTAAACAACTAGCAGCGGTTGTGTAAATGCTATTTTCTTGACATAAATAACAGAAACATATGGCCAGAGACAGGAAGTGGGTGATACCTGGATAGATTGATATCCTGCTAGACAAGTGGCTGTATTTATGACATGATTCTGCCTGACAGTGAAAGAGGAGGGGAGGAGAGCTAATGACTTTTTCATGAACTCTCTGACAACATACATTTGACCACTGAATAGCTTTGCTCAACAATCTGATTCTCAGCATTGTTGTTAAACATGTTCAATGAAGATGAAGAAATATTGGGGTCAGAAGTGGAAAGTAAAACTCTTATTTCCCATTTTCTTAGGGCAACTTGTATTGAAACAACATTGTTATTCCAATAGTTTAGTACCCACATGATTTCCAAACACTATTCCTTTACTGGAGGATACATGTCAGATGCAAGTAGTGTCCTACTGTAAGCATTCTTTTTCTGTTATGGCCTGAACTTTAAAGTGAGAGGTTTAATACCACAACACCTATTTTATAATCTTGCTTCCTTCCTATTTCCTGGTAAAAATCCTGGCTACAATAAGTTTAAAGCCTTCAGCATACAAATCACCTTCTCATATTTGAATGTCATTCATTCAACATTACTGAATCATAGTAAAACACCACTACATGTGACTCCTCTGCTGCATTTCAGAACAGTGATATGTAATGTTTCTTGTATCTGAGCTATCCTGTTTTCAAAATTTATCCAGTTTACAAAAAACCCACAACAGTTTCTGACAACTGGATGAGATTTCTTCCATCCCATTATAAATGTGGGCTAAACTAGGTATTCTGGCACATTTATGTAACTGCTCTTCACTCTAATTCTGCCCTTAGCAAAAAAGATTCAAGTTGTCTTCCTTTCAGCGTGGCCCTGTGTCTACAGTCTGTCATAACTTCCTGAAGTGTTTGCTTACTTGCTTTAAAATGATGCTCATGATGCACTACAATCTCCTCTAGATCACTCTTTCAGTTTTAACAGGTCTTCAAGGCTGTTAGGGTTAGAAAAAATTTGCATTTTGTGACTGAAACTGATGGATTATTCTCTAGTCAATATAGGACTAATGACTCCAGTAGAAAGGTGTTTGAACATTACCTTTTCAGTCTTCCTTACATATTGCTAAAGTAGGAAAATGTCAAAGGAGAACATACACAAGCGGAAAAGTGCACTGGTGGTGAGAAAGTCAGCAGGATTTATTCCTAAACAAGAAGATTCAGAAGGAAACTATCTTCAGGAATAAATATACTTTTGCAAAGCAATTCATACAAAAGACTGCTTCCAGAATTGACCCTGAAATTTCGGAGCATGAAAAGGAAGCTGTTGAAATCCTACTGTCCTGGAGCAAAATCCTGGAACTTTTAAGGTAAACTACTTTTAAATGAAGCAAAATAGGGCCCAGCATGCCTTAGGTTCAAACCCCTCTTTTCATCCGATTCAGAATATTACGACCATCTGGAATACTCAGTCATCTTTTCCTGTGTTTCTGTGCAAGGGTCTGATGAGCTCTGTCTCACAAGGGACCTCGGAGGGAAGCATTCCCGTTATTTACAGTACCCCAGTTGTTAAAATACAGACCCACTATGTGGGAGGCCAGAGCTCAAATTCCTACTTTGCTTCAGCAGGCGTGCCTCTGTGAAGTGCCTCATCAACACTGAATAGCGTCTTCCAGGAGCCTGCCTGTTTGTCATATCCTCCCGTGGCCTCTGTTCCACTGTGCTCAACCTCATTAAACATCCACTGGTGCAGCAACTCAACACCCAATGGTTTAGGATCCCAACAAGCAACAACTTGTGGTTTTAGCCATGTTACAATACATATTTAATTACTTATATAAAATGTAATTATCAAGAAAACACTTTTTGCCAATCCTCCTGTTTACTTGTTCGATCCTGACATTTAATTGAAATAGAGGAAAATAAGACTGAGTGTTACCACAAAGAGCTGTGGTTATCATCCTAGGTTGTATGCAGCATTTCCAAAAGGCCAATGGCTGGGTCTTTGACACAGTAAGACACAGTAAGAACTTTTTTTACTGTAACGTGGCTTTTGCAAAGCAGAAGAAAAAGAAACTGCCTGGTATTTCTAGGCAGCAGGTGAAAATGTACCACAAAGAGAAGAGGGATTCCTATGTGCATCTTTCACACCTTAGACTCCCCATTATGTCAACCCTTAAAATCTAGACCCCAAGAACTAGAAATTAGGTATGTCCCTCAATTATAATTTCCAATACTGAGACATTTGCTAAAAACCTTCTAGCTTGTATCAATCTACAATTAATAAAATGACATTTAGAACTATAATTAGCAGATCATCACCTAGTCACCACCTGCTGATAACTGGTCATGATTTCAACATCTGAGTTAGGGCTGATTCCTGAAAAATGTTGTGTGAATCAGGAATACATGCACATTAATAATCATGTTCTTGGCATCTCAAACTGTCTGCATGTAAATGCAGAATAAAAAAAAAAAATCATCTTTTCCCACAGAGTTCCTCATTATCTGCTTCAATGGGAACATTTAATCATTTCTACGACATTGGGGAAAACCAGCAGTGGCACAGAGACTTTCCTTGAGTTTGTGCTGTTGTATCATAGTTGTAAACAGAAGGAATCACTCATGTAGCTTAGTGTCCACAAACAGAGCAAAGCACCTGCACAGGGAAGTGCTGGCAAACTCAGCTTGTCATCCCCTGCTACTTTCATAGAGGCCCCTCGAGTGCTTTCTAGAAAACAAAAAAAAAGGGGAAACATATGCTCATGCAGAGCTTGAAACTGGAGGGAATGTGCAGCAGTCTATTAAAAGCATAAAGGTTGATTTGCTGATTTCTTTCTGTTGCTAATTTCTCTGCATCTTGGATCCTTTCACTGTATGTCTGACTGCATGGATTGATCTAGTGAATAGCAAAGGGAATATTCATTATATGTGAGAAAATTATGTTGCTTGCGAGGATTCCTTTAAAAATGAAATTCTTTTTGAGGACTGTCAGCGTAAGAGAAGATGTCTTCATAGTTCTGCAGATAGGAGGCATTTTTTTTTCTCCTAGCTTGGTTTTACAGAGAAACATAAGACAATATTCACCAAAATATTTCTTGGGAACTGATCACATTCAATCATTGTGTATGGATCTGAAAAAATATTCAGACTCTGACAATGTCATATTAGCCAACAGTGATTCTTAGCTTGTGTTACTGTGAATCAATAGAAAATTGACCCTAAAATTCTGGGTGGGACAGGCATCACACTGAAGTGTCTCTTATCACACCCCAGTTTTTATTCATCACCCATAAGTTCATTTTTTCTCAACCATAACAACCTTGAGCTGCTGTAAGTCAGAGGCAGCTTGATGTAGGCTTGTTCGTCTCAAAAGCAGAAGACTCTTCTTTTGTATGAGGAAGTACTAGGGCTATACCAACTATCTGTCAGGCATTATGTCTGTGGACCCTTTCCAGCTCTTTCATGTTAGTAGAGCTGACATTAAAAAAAAGCTGCAGTGAATAAGTGAATAAGCCAAATAATCAAGCTGTGAAAAACCTGCTGGCCACAGCATAATCTTCCCTGAGATGTGCAAACTTTGGTGAAATTTGGGCATACTTGAAATTTACTCATGTAAACTGGAGATGCATTTCCACAAAGTTTTCAAGTAATATGATGCTTACTGTTTCTTAAAACTGCATAAATAAATACGCATAAGTAGACATCTTGATATGTTAATATTCTACATAAAAACAAGCAGGGAAGAAAGAAAAAGACACAAAAATTCAGAGCAACATTTCTGAAACTTCTACGTAGAGTTTTTGAAAATACCTGTTATTATTCTTTTTACATTAATTTTCATTATAATTTTCCTTCATTCTTATTTTGTTTTCAAGACAGTATCAGGCTGCTTTATTTTACTTGAATAAAGATCTTAAATGTATCATAAAAACCAGTCTCTTTCATGACATTTAAAAATCCTCTGGAGTCGAAAACAGAATACTTTAGAGCCATTAGCAGAAAACTGCTTAACTACAAATGGCCTGGTTGGTAAATAATATGCTTAATGTTAAAGCTGTTCCCAGGGTAAGCATTGTGTAGTGGCTTTACAAATAGTGCATAGTAAAAAAATAATGGGATCTGTAATTGTTCAGTCATCTGCACAATATAAAACTTAAGTATCTTAACCATACACGGAATGCGTTCAGGCCCTGTAATGTTAAATCTGGCGTCTTCTGCACTTTGTATCTGTTGCTCTAAAACAAGGAGAAAACAAGCTGTCTGTAGAGAATCTGATGCAGCGCTTTCCCATATGTCAGTCTCTGGGACAAGGCAATATTAATGTACGAGTGGTCAGCCCCTTTCATATACTACTAATGTACTGGAAAGTCTTCCGCACTCGGTGCTTTCCTTCACGTCTCAGGACATCTCGTGCTAGAGCACTTCCCCGTGCAGAACAATATGGCCTTCTCTTGGAAAAGCCCTCTGGGCTGATCATTGTCAGGTTATGTTATGTTTTAACAGTAGGCACTTCAATGCTAGTTTTGTGCAGTGTTGTAGCAGGAACAAGAGGTCTAAACAAACAGAAGGGCCACTAGAGCCCTTTCATTTATCATTCCAACCTGACAGAAACCCCTATCTATTCCCTAGCTTGGCTGAATTTTACACATTATTTTTAAAATGTCTGCTTTTAAAAAGTGGCTACCCTTACACTTGGCCCTTCTGCATAATCATTTTCTTCCTCACTGTTTAGATAAGTCAGTCTGAGAAATTTGAAGGAAAATGTAAAATCAGTGGTATCCATCTGAAAGGTTTTAACGTAGCCTAAACAAATATTATTAAAAATAACAGTGTTAATACTTGCATAGCATCTTTTAGCTATGAAGGTGTGAATTAATTAGTGCTCACATCACAACACGCCTGTGAATTGGTCAAGAATTATTATAGCAAATATTCATGGGAAGAAACAGATATAAAGAGAATATAAGCGTTGCCTAGGTAACACAGGGAATGGCAAAGGTGGGATTTAAGCCCAGTTTTTTTCACAGTGTTCATTAAAAACATTCCCTCTTTAATAACTGAGAGCGTATCATCAGTCCACCTTAAGTGAGTGATTACTTACCATAAGGGTTGGGATAAGCTTTCCTTAAACATATAGTTAGAAAATGCTCCTTGAGCACAAATTCTCAGTGTAAGTCTGTTCTGGTAACTAAGAACATACTCAAAATTAGCCACAGCACTTTCCCACTGTCTGTTTGCCAGTAACAATGGCAATACAGTTCAGAAAGGTATTTTTTTAGAGTTTCAGATTGGGTTCACTGCCTTTCTTCATGCAGCTGAAGTCAAGTATTTTTTCAGTATTCATCGTTCAATATTCAGTATTTCTGTGTTTTGAATGAACCTTCCCCATGTGATCATAAAGGGACCTGTCTCCCAGGACTGAGATGGGAAAGACATATCCCCAAGAAGTACTGGCAATATGTTAAAAGAAATGCAAAATATTTTACATGGAAAAAGAACATTAAGACAGAACTCTGTTGGAGTGATTTATTTAGAAGAACTACTTGCACCAGACACAGAAGGTCTTTTTGTCAGATGGTAATGGGATAGGTTTTGCTCACTTTTAGAAAGGGTTTGGTTTGGGTGGGTGATAATTCTGGTAAAGGGTGAGAGAAAATTTATGAGTCTGAAAGCAAGATTAGTAACATGGGAAATTTTGTATTTATGGTATGACAATATGCTGCATTTGTTCGGAGTAATGCTGTTTTGATAGAAAAGTGATTAATTTCCTGAGAGTTGCAAGGCACATCTTTAGTTCAGAAAAGGATGATGATGGAGAATGTTAAATACTTCAGTGTATTCGTGAGAAATATGTGGGATTTGAACAAGTGTTCAATCTGTGAAATTAATGGGGAATTGGTGGCACCGGGGAAGGATTAAATGCTTGCAGTCATGGGATTAGGACCTGAGAGATTCTAAAAGATTGTATTGGGAGGCATCACTTGGGTCATTGAGTCCATTCATTCACAATCTCACCTAACTATGTGATAGATGTTTATTTTAGATTTATTCACATAATATCTATTCTGCTTTCTTCCACCTGTCATATTTCCCAGGACCAAAGGAAAATTAGGATCTTCAGGAAAAGTCACAACTACAGAATGCCACAGAAAGGACACAGAGGAGGTTATGGTCACCTCCAATTGCTATGTCCCTACTTTATCAGGGAAGCAATTAAATAAAACTCTCAAGTGAGCCTAGAAAGCAAGCACTGTGCTCTATAGTACAAAAGTGCATCGAATTTCAAATAAAGGAAATTTTTCCTTGTAGAGCCAAACCAAGTGGCCATTTTAGCACGGGTAAATGAGAGAAATAAAGTAGTGTGGCACTGAACATTAACTGCACTAGAATAAGAGTAAAAGCATCTGAATATCCTTTCTACAGCTTTTCTCTAGTTATGTCAATTTCCAACATTTCAGAAAAGAGAACTTTCCTTCCTGTAAGAAACTTGTTTACCAAGACATGAAAATATTCCTTCCTTGCTTCCAGGAAAGTGCATGAGAGGTGCAAGGCACAAGATTAATTCAGTCTATATGCAGTGTAAATAGGCAGCACTCATTTCAACTCCCTTGACATATTAGATACCTAGTAATTCCTATCACAAGCCTAATCTCTTTTTTTCCCAGAATTCTCTTTTGCAAGTCTAAAAATCTTTCCTTCTTATCACCATCTTACATTGAGTTCCTACTGCACTCTCCTATTTGGGAACTAAAAACTAATTTCTTGGATGGTTAGAAATCATCTAGTTAGCAAACTAAATGCATTTGCAACCAATTTGTTATAACTTCTCTCATGTTCATTTAATTCCTTTATGTAAAAACTCTTCTTCCTCTTGAATATTTAGCTGTGTGTTTCTGAGTTATTACATTTCCTCTAAACCTTCTTATAATAACTCTAAAGTTAGGTATCTCTAAAGAAGTTAGGTATTTTTAAACTATCTTCACAAAATAGCTACTGCATGTTCCTAACAAATCTTTCCTGCATTTAGCTCTATATTTCCTGAATACAGACAGCTAGTCCTGCATATAATGTTCCTAAAGAAGTCTTATGATTGTCTTCCCCAATGGTACTAGTAAATCTGATCTGTGATAAAATAACCTGGTCTGATGTATCCTGGAACTTGCCATTCTTTTTCACAACTGCATCACATTAGTGGCATCCTTACATACACACAAGTTTTCCTCTATTTCAATAATTTTCAACTGATAAAGTTCTCTTTGAAATATCAGAGTCCTCAAACTTGTTGTCTGGACTCAAGCACATCCCAGTGTGTTCCATGACAATAATTTCCATCCTGTTTCTGTCACTCTGGACAGTTAAACTACCAAATTCCTTTGACGTACTTTTACACCCTAAGTAAAGGCAATAACTTATATTGTTCCAAAATATCATAATTGCCCCTAAAAATCAAAATAGTCCTCTGTGAGTAGGAAAGATACGTGCTTCTTTCAGCATGTAATTGCTATTTTGTACCAGATTTTCTAGAGCACTGAGTGCACAGCACTCAGGCCTGAGTGTGCAAATTTGACAGGATGCTCTTTCAGCCTTGAGTCAAATACAAAGTTTGAGTGACAGTAGTGTGTAAATCCAAACAGATGAGGTGAATAAAAGATAATACTGAGAAAATTTTGATTGACAGATGCACCTCGGTGACTACTTCTACTCTTCCAAAGGATTTTGAGCACAGATTCTGTGGTTGGGATTTGGAAGCCAGCAGGGGATCATTTGTAAGTTTTAGTCTTTTTGATCCCTGACCCAGTGGGCAAGGAAAGACTTGTCAGGAAAAACACTGTGTTTGGGGGAGCAGCTAAGTACAAGATGCTTAGTACCAGTTAGTCTGATCTAAATATTGTTTTAGGATTTCAGCTGACCAAGATGTTGTCCTATTCATGCTGTTTAATGTGCAATAGGATTAAAGGCATGCATAATCTGAGCATGTATGAAACCCTCGAGACACACTTGAATGGCATGCTGAGGCTTTTGGCTCAGATCCTGCCCAAGAGGTATTAATTTGGGTATGAATCAAATGAGGCTGGGAACTGGTGCAGTTGTGCTAGCTACTGCTGATGTCAAATTTAAAGTCTCTCAGCTCTAATAAAGAATGTTGTCCAACATGTGAGAAAGCTTTAAGAAGGACAGAGTAGTGATATTCAATGTCTAGCAGGTCTGAAGCTCTGTGAGGGGAGATGACTTCAAGGTTGCCAAACATGCCACCCTTCCCTCAGTGCTCCTGTCCCACAGACCTCAAGCAGTCTCCCAAGTCTCTCCTCTCCTTGGTCTCCTAAGGAAGTTTTTGGTAACACAACAAAAGAAACACAGAGGATTTGAGAGGTATAATAAATAATTATGAGCCAGATTGAAATGTCCTTAGCTCAAAGTGGCTGCTAGGACTTCTAACAAGAGAAATTATGTATGAATTCAAGTGATGGGTTTCCAGTGTATCGGTGTACACAGAAGACCAGATTAAACTGGAGCTCTTGGGCTGAAGTTGCTCTCTCCTGTGACATTTAACCCTAATGGTACATGGGCTCTAACTTGTGGCTTGAATGATGGGAGCTGACTGCACCAGTGACTGGGTCTGTAAACAGTAGACAAGAGAGGTGACTGACTGCCAGTGGGTACAAGACACTTGGCAAGTGAAAACAAGATGTCACCAGTGGAAACAGTGTGAAAGTCAAGGAAACAAGTAAAAGTTCCTGTATGTCCTTTTTCTCCAGTATTTAATCCAAAGTTTTCAGAAAGAAAATAACTGGAATGTTTTGCCAAAGTTAGACGAGTTCTACACTTAATTGGTTTTATCCTCTTCTTTCTCTGAGACAGCAGCACTCACATTCACATAGTGTGGGGCCTTCCCAAATTGTTCAACTGCTTTTTTTAGAGAATAATTTAAACCCCCTAAATTGTTCAAAATTTTTAAAAAATTATTAACATTTCTAACTGTGAAATATATCATATGTCTGGGAAGATGAGAATCACCCTAAAGAACAGAATAATGAGCTTCCAAACTGATGTGATGAATATACATTTTGCATGCTTTCTTTTTCTCTCAGTTCTGTATGGAATCAACATTTCAGTTATATAAGAGAAATTTCTACAATCCAAGCAAATATTACATTTGAGGCAAGATTATTATTTGGAGTAAGTAGCAGACAACATTCCAATGTACAGTAAAAACTAATGTGTCCAATTACTCTTTAATTATTTTGTGGTTACTCATAATCGAAACTGAGAAAAAGCTTTAAAAATTGTTTCATGGGGAAATTTTAATTAAGTACAAATAGTCGACAGGCACCTAAAACCTGATCCAGTTTCAAAGTTTCAAAAACCTATGAAAGAGAGATTTTAAAATTTATTAATACTAATAAAACAGCACTATGTGCCCCTAATTGATATCTTCATTATGATATAAACATTTCATTCTGTAGAGTCACATTCAAGCAGGTTGATGATTGCAAGTTCTCTTTGAAATATAAAATTCCTTTCAATGCTGAATACCAAGTCAGACTTAACAGGTCCTAACAGGACACCAAGCCAAATCTTAACGAGGATACAATTTTGATTTGTTCACTAGCTTAACTGACACTTTACCTTTTTTTTTAGCAAATTTTTACTGTAAATTTTAAGTGAATTACATCTAGGAAGTAGAGAAAGTTTTTTATCTTCCAGCAATTAATGCAACTTAAAATGGGGAAATTTTTTTACTCATGGTGAGGACATAAAAGTAATGCTTTAGGCAGGCATTTTCTATACCTAAGAAGAAATTAGGTGAGACAAAAATTTGACCATATCAAGCAATTTGGTTAAACTGCTGAAATACTGGGTTCTGTCTCTAGTAAAGAGCAGGTACATATGTTGAAATAAGTTAGGCACCAAAACAGAAAAAAGATAAAAAAGCATGCATGAAACTAGTAAAGTTAATCAAAGGCAAGAAAAGTGAAATAGATGAGCATATTTGCACTAGATAATGAACAGCAAAATGAAGAAAGACTTTGAGGTAAGTAAAATGCTTTCATTGTATTGCTCCTAATGCTGGAAGATATAAGTTGTGTCCTGCTGCACTTTTTTATGCTAAGACTTGTACTTATGTAATTTTACTCCATTAGCATTGTCTTAAATGTGCAGTATTTCTTGGAAAGGCATGGACCTCAGATCTGATTCTAATTATCTCAGTGCATGATAAAGGACCTAGATTTGCAGGAAGCATTTGATGGATACTTTACAGGAACACTTAGTTGAATCTAGCTAGGCAACTTTCCTCAGCCTGTAGCCTTTAAGAAGGTGGTAATACAACATTAAGGGACAAGATAGTCTAGCCATTTTAGCTAACAAAAAAAAACCCCACCAAACAGCAAACCTAACAACAAAAATTGACCTATTGAACACCAAGAGATCTATTTACACTAATGCATGTGGAAAAAAGGTCTGAGGAAATCCAAAGGAGCTCCACAAAAAGAGGACTTGTAAGCAAACAGAGGCAAAACACTGAAGTAACTGTTAAATAAGACCATGAAGTGACTGGACTTAAATATTCTTGTTGAATTCGCTCTTCTTTAGGTGACGGAAGATTCCTTCATTTGTCTCAAAACACAAAGAGTTTGTAAGATGAAAGAGCTCTGACAGTTTATACCTCACAGGTGAAAATTCATTCCAGTCACATTAAAACAAGGTGATTTCCTCCAAGGAAAATTAAGCTCAGCACACTAGTTTTGAATGTAATAAATATATTGAGAACAGTCCTATCATCTTGACAATGGCATTTAGAAAAGAGTCTTGCTCATCTCAGTGGAAGGGCATGAGTTCAACAATGCTCAAGAGGGGCTTCCAAAACATAGATATCTTAAGGACAGTGCCATTCTGCCTTCTTCCCTCAGATAACCTCTAGGGAAGAACAGCTTGAGATATCGGACTTGAGCATCACATTATGTTTCTTATCAGCTGCTTCAGCTGGCTCCTCACTTCACCTGTGTGTGTTCAGGATTACTTGCTGATCAGCCCATGCCCTTTAGAGAGATATTAGGAACATTGGGTTTTAATTGTTGTCTGAGGGCCAGATACTGAAAAGTTAGGTGCTGCTTTGATTAATTTGTAGGTGTTTAACATCATTAACTGGATCTAATTTATGCAACATGTAACATTTATCACACCTGAATCCTCCCATGGCTTTATCTAGTATCCTATAGAATGTGCAAAGTAGCCAAAAGCAATTGAAAATAGAACCCAGAAAGTAAAATATAGTACCATATTGTGATATTCTGTTCCCACAAAACCTCTGTCAAAACACTGCCAAGTAGGATGTGAATTAAAAGAGTGAAAAAGATTTTATTAGCAACACGCCTTATTAGCAACAGCCCTGTCTTCATAGATAGACCCTCAGTAATGAGAACATAAGAAAAGAAAATAAATTGTTACTATAGCATCAAAGTAATTAAAGCCATTTCACTTATTACAGACTATTTGCTTAGGGAAATTATTCATTTTATCAGAAACAGAATAACTGCAATTTAATAATTGCATTCTGTGCAAAGAGCAACTGATAGCACAATAAGATCTTCCTATTTAAATGTGTAACAGGGGCCTGGGAGCATAACTGGCAACATTATTCTCTTAGTATATAAAATATATATAAAAAAATAGGTGCCTGGTTTTTCAAATACTGGGTAGTTAAATTACCAACACTGTATCAGCTGCAACTAATAACTAATCCCATGCGAAAGCCTCAACAGAAATCCAAATACTACCACACCAGCTCTGTATCTCAGTACAATTCCTCAAATCCTCTCTTGCAAATCCCACCTAAATAGGTTAGTCCTGCAGCAGTGTGTTTCTGGAAGGAAAGGGGGATAAGGTCCACAACAGGGGGAATTTTCTGAAATGGCAGGTTTCCCCTCTATTTTCCAGTTTAAATCCAGAGAACCTCAGGTTTTTAACTGCTCTACGAATTGAAATTTGACCAAGACAGCATCAAAAGGAAGGGATCTGGGGCAGAATCAGGTATAATTATCGACCCAAAAAAAAAGATTAAGCAATTTTTGCAAACAAGGGGACAAATATTTATGGTGCATTGGTTCAAAATTATACTTAAGAAGCTGACTACCTGCTCCCTGTTAATCTTGCTTCCACTGGTTTTTAGGCCATAACTTTAACTGAAACTTGGTACTCTAATGTGACACAGGTGTGGATGATTGTTGCATCTACATGGATTACAGAACAAATGTAGTCCATTCTATGGATTTTGCTCCATCAATTTTTTTTTACATCCCGCTCTCCTCCCTGTGGAAAGAAGAAATTTACCACGACTGAGGTATTGCTCTTCCATTATGAGGTATTTTAAAACACTGCTTCTTGAAGAAGTCCTATTGCCTGGAACATCCAAACTGTATAAACCCGTGACATACATATAAATATCTACTTTGGAATAGATCTGCAGGTCTATGAAACACCCAGCGGCAAGTAATGATTAGAAGATGGTTTACTATATTCTTTTGGGATGTCTCACCCTCAGCATCACTGATCCTGATAAAGTCTGAAATCATGATATAGTTAATGTGGGAATATATTAAAAATATGCAATTTTGTGTGCACAGGCAAAATAAACACATATTATGTTAGATGTGTTAAATTCTCACATACACTCTGCAGCTATGTACATTATTGCACAAATAAAAAACTATGGTAAGTAAAGGAAAGAAAATAAAAGTATAGCTTTAATTTTGGGGAGGCCTGTTGAATCCTTGTGTATTCTTCCCTCTTCAAAACCAGGTCAAAACAGTTTGTAAGTCATCTTTCATCATTGGAAAGAATTTCAGATTTCCCCCCTCCAGCTATTATGTGGTTGAACTTCAGGGGAAAAAACCCTTTGTATATTAAGCATTATTTTTAAAGTCAATATCTACCCTAAATTTTTTTAAAACTTCCATTATATTCTGAGTAATTTTTCTTCTCCTTTATTTCTGTGAAAATATATTTCCTTCTCTATCCTGAAATATATAGTGTTGTTCACAGTTGTTTAAATAACACTCATAACAAAGAAAAGATGTATCTTCTTATGGAATTCTTCCATATTGAGGTATCGAGTATACATTTATTTTCAAGACAAAGTGAAAATAACTGTATTACCAACAAAGGTGCTAATGTAGCAATTAGTGGATGGAGAAATCTACAGACTTGTGAACAAATGTGATGAGACAAATCTTAGTAAATTAAGTATTACAACATTTCAAAACACTATTTTCCTGCTATAATGCACAATGAGACTTGTTATTTTAATCATAGTCAAATATTTTAGGCACCACAGAAACTATCAGAATACTTTGTGTGGGCATACCCTCTCCAAAAATGTCCATAAACCTGTAACATAATGTTCTGTGTCACAGAAAATGTTGAGTTTTAGACCAGCATGATTCCAGTGAAGCCAAAGTCAAAATAACTTATAATGGAGGAATTAGGTTTGACTTTTTCTGTAGTTTCAAACAATAACCCACTTTCTCTACTAACTCACTTCCCATTCATTAATTACATTACAGATTAAAACAATCAGTAGGGAAAAAAATCCCATCCAGCGTAAATTTTACTTTGTTTCCATTTCTTATTTCAGCCTATAACTTTAGATATAATTAGTTATATTAAAGCTCTGAAGAATAAGGCTGCCATTAACAGTGATTTAGCAAATGCTTTCGAATTTTAGTCTTACACTACATAATTATACTTACATGAAATATAATTAATGAGGAAAATGTCTCAGATGTGTGGGCTAGGAAGGCAAATATAACTATCCTTTATTGTGCCTTCAAGGTTAGAATTATTATAGCACTTATAATTTTATTATAATTACCCATAATGAGACTCCAAATGCGTGATACAGTCTACATGCTTTTGACATTAGAAGTTTTCAAAATGCCTCATTAAGTATTTTACTCTATATTTATGTGGTTTTCCTTCACCTCCCATTTTTGGTGGCCATCTATTTCATGTAAAAGCATACAAACTTATTTAAAAAATGCTACCATTAAAGATCATAAAATGATTACAATGAATAGATATTAAGATGTCACAGCTGTATAACCTATTCCTTTTATGTACTCCCATGCTGAATTGTTTTATGACCTATCATAAACCTATTAAACTACTGGTAATAAAGGATTGTAATTAGTGATAAAACCTTGTTGCTTAGTGAGCCAAGACAGTCATCCTTACTTTGGATTTTATTGAAAGTAATCAAGATGAAACCTTCAGCAATGTCAAATAACACCTTCAGAGAAGATGGCTGCACTTTTGGTAGAGATTACCAAAATTTAAGCTTTTCTGTAGTTTACCTGCACTGTCTTTTACAGACTGAGCTTGATTAACTGTGGTCCCCTCCACCCTTTTCCCCATGAACTTGCACAGAAGAATGAGAAATATAGGATAAATGAAGCCAAATAAGCTTGGAACACTGTCTGACTTCAGTGGTTTTTCCATTTTGCTATTGTATTACGCATGTAGAATGCTGCCCACAACCTGTTTCTTGGCAGGATTCAACAAGGGCTAAAGCAAAGGAGAAATCCTTAGAAGTGAGCTCTGACTGAAACAGAGAATCTAGTTAAGGAAAAAAAAGCATGCAAGGCGCTGAACAAAATGTGTGACCTTTTCAGTTATCAAATCAAATTAACTTTCTTCCTAGTCATACTGGGCTGCATGCAAACATAGCTTCCAGAGGCACAAAAGCCACTGCTTTAATCGGCACAGTATCATCAAGTCCCTCTTAACATTTGTGTGTTGGCCTTCTAGAATACATTAATTTCGCCAGCATGCTCAGATGGTTGGTTCTTGATATATCCTGGTGAAAGCTGACATTTTCACTTTCCTTAATGTAAATTTTCTGTAGCTTAACCTCAAAATTCCAGGTGGAGTAATTTTCTCAGCATCCAAGAAAATTTCTTTAACCATTTTGGCATGGAAACACTATATGGATGCAACTGGGTGAAGGGAAAATATAATGCCAGAGATTAAACTCAGAAATCTGTATTCCTGTCTCCACGGTATTGCTACAGTATCTTGCACATTTTGAAAACTGGAAAGGTGGGGGGAGGGGAAGAAGTCAAACAATATTCACTTTGTCTTTATAGCACTATATTTCACTCTGCAGTAAACTGGAAAAACAGAGCTCTAAGCACCGAACAATTAACCCTCCACTAATTCCCCTTCTATCCTACAAAATAAAGAATACATCAAAGACAGAAGAACAGGTATCTTCTCTCCCATTCTTCTCAACATGGATTTATTTGTCCTAACTGGACTTTTAAACCTATTGTCCCTGGCTTTTCACAGCACTGAATTGAGCAATAGGGAAACTATAGTAACCAATAATCTGTTTCACTTCAATGGAAACTATGTATCTTGGTGGATAACAAAGCCTGGGATAAACACTAAAAACCTCTGACAGGGTTTGGAGGGGGAGAGTATGGTGTCTCGACTGTCAGGTCACGTTTTAGCCAGCCTTCACCTATAGGCAACAATTATAAGGGTATTCCTCATTTGTTCTTCACTAAGCAAATTCTTCAAAGGTGCTTAATGGTTACCTCACCTCCATTAAAATTCACAGTATTCTGTGCAATTAATTCAGCTATATGCAGAGGTGTGTGCATGCTAATCGCTTTTAGTCACATATACATTAAGATTATCTGCACCAGGCTCCTTTTGAAGGGATGCCTCTTCAAGGAAAGCTGGTAAAACTTTGTATAGTGATATCTGTAGTCGAGTCAACACAATACACCTCTCCTTAATTCCCATAAAGATTTTAAATCTCCCATTTCAAAAGTAGCAGGGGAGAAGTGTATTTGGTATTCCCCATGCAATTATAAATTGGAATTAAAACAAGTCCAATATCCACTTAGATAGCAATAAAACCAAAAAAAATTTACATTACCTAAGATCTACATGAAATCAAGTGCACCAAAAGCTGATCACTTTTGCAAGTAAATCAAAAAGGCTCTTCCTCTATTTTATTTTTTATCTTAAATGTATCCAGAGTTTTATAGCTAAATACAAAAGCACTAGCAGTTGGTCATGCTTTAAGCTACTAGAAGAAAGTTAAGCTTCCACGTTGGCAAGCCGAGATATCAGCTCTAAGCTGACAAGTAATTAAACCAGCATATCTATAACAACTGTCATCTCTTATTTCTGTGCAACTTGGATGTAAACCAAAGGCACGAAAGCCAAAAAAAGACTTCACATTACTGGGCAACTGCTGAGCATCTCCTGCTGAACAGTTTAGCAGACCTGGGCATTTAGAGGATTGTAGCAGAGATCAAAAGGGTCAGAGATCCCTTTACCAATTAACAGCAGGGAGAAGAACATCAAATAAGGTGTAAATTTTAGCTCTGCAGTTTTGAGTAAGCCAAGCATGAAATGCATTCTAATACTCTTGAGTAGCTGCAGCTTTGAGCCATCAGTGATGTCACTGGTGCACTAAAGGAAGCTTAATCGCACTTAGAGTGGCATGTAGCAATCCCGCTCAGCTAGGTGCTAAAGCCTGCTGCTTCTTGTCTCTTTTGATAACACATGGGAATTGCTAGCCCCGACGTGGCTGGCGAGAACAGAAAACACTCCACAAAAAGCAGGCTTTCTTTGGGGTCTCATGCTTTTATTGCTCCCGATCTTAAAGAGATAGTGACACAGTGTTTTCTCCCCTTAATTGTTTCAAATAAAGAAGGAAATAATTAATAAGGCCCAGTGTAAGTAATCAGCCTTTGGGGGCTTGAAGCGCTGCTTAATCCAACTTTATGCAAATCACCACGGGGGGAAAGCTGTTCCTATAGACATTGCTCTTTCTTCTCTTTCTTCTCTCTCCAGCCACCCCCCCACTCCGCCTTTTAAGTATGACAAAAGAATGCCATTGAGCCTCTTTATGCATCCCCTTGACCGGTATATACTGCCCAGAATATGCAATCTGACGTGATAGTGCTGGGAAATGCCGGGCAGGCCAAGAGCTGCTGGAACCAGAGGGAGGTGCTCCTTTTCTGCAGAGGGGCTGGGGACCAGCTGGGGGGGGTGTCCTGGTCCTTCTGCCCGGGGAGCCTCTCTCCCCAGCTGCCGCAGAGGATGTGCAGCAATGGCACCTGTGAAGGTGGAAGAGGCAACATTAACAGCAAGAGCAGCAGCGACAAAGGAGATGAAATGGGCCAACTGCTCTGGCAAAATAGCAGTATAGCCCTTTAAGGCTGAGCTAAAGGTCAGAATCAGATAAGTTTAACCTATTTTTAAAGTGGCTTTATGTGTGGATATTTATTGTTGCCCAATGTCATGCTTGCTTTCTCAAAGAGAAGTGCATGAAACAGTTTAAACAGAAATTTATTTTTTTTTACTGCTTGTGAATTAAAATTATGTCAATAATAATTCGAATCACAATCCTTAAAGAAATAAATGTGAATATTATGTTATTCTTTTGTTTATTTCAGCTAACAAAAGATTACCATGGGGACAATTACAAATTCATGATATGGGTACATTGACAGAATACATTAGTGGTCCCGCTTCAGTGGGAAAATACAGTTGTGATGTTTAAAATGTGTTAAGAAGAATTCCCACAACTTAAATATGCACTTTCATTTTACAGATATCAACTATAATAAGTTCAAATCAGGAATGCTCTATCTCTAACAGACTTCAATTAAATATATTTCACATTAACTTAAATATTCTGCCCAGAAACTCATCCCAGAGCATCAAATACTTCATTTTACATACCTAAGTATTCATAATTGCATATACCTAATTTATTTAGGAAAAATCAGTGAAATCCCCTTTCTGCTTTGGTTTCAAGAGTACAAGTACCTGGTTTTCTAAACATTATGAATACAACTAGATCTGAAAGACATCATATCCACAACAAAGAGAAGCTAGTGACCAGCTCAAATACATTGTCTTTTGAACAACAAGTCAGTGCAGACAGAAGTAAATGACAGTTAATTACAAATTACATTCTGGTTGGGGCTGTGAAGGCCTCCTGGCTTGAATAATAATCAGGCCCTCGGGCACTCACCTGCCTGCAAACGAACATACAGAGACACAGGCTGGGGTGCTATACAAGTTTCAAAACAAGCTGCTAAACACAAAAGCTTATTGGATTACAGAGATTTAGGCAAAAGCATTCAGATCTCTGGCAGCAACTCTAATAGTAGATTGAAGGAATTTCTAAAGGATGAATTGCCATTTACTGTAAATTTCTGAATACACCTCCTGATTTTGGGGAAAGAAAACAAGATCTTTTCTAACATTAGAAAAGTTATCCTATTGCAAGCGCCCTTTATGAAACACGGTAGGAGAAAGTGTCTGTTATGAATTAGAGATCTAATCTCTTTCCAAATAAGAGAACTTACACACACTGTTTACATTACTGCTTTCCGATTCTTGCCATACAACCAGTACCATATATGCTCTAAATGTAGCCTATGTAAATGCAAATGAATCAGAAAAAAAAGTGTTATTCATGGTGGAAGAAATACTTTTATGCAGCATCTGTGACTGTTGAAATTTGTGTTGTTTACTGATGTCTGTTGCATTTTTAAACCGTTGATTTTAATCCCATATATTTGTAAAATATGACAATGTCTACATTAATTAATGTCAGTATTTGTGCACTGTAAAACCTTGGCTTTTGTAATTCACTAAAGCAATTTCTATTCATTTAGTTGAGCTAAGTGCTTATTGTTAAAAACAAAAGGCTCAACAGTTTGACATTGAGCTCATTATGTATGTTTAAAACATTCTGCAATTCAAGGCCACACCACATGCAATAAAAAAGAAGCCGGTGGGTTCAGGGATTAAAATTCAGACCACACAGTTCTCTTCAATAACTTTCCATTTAAATCTGATTCAAACTTCAAAACAAAGCTATTTAGATGTATCAGCATATGTGGGTGTGTAAGTATGGGAGAGTATGTATCTTTTGTGCACTTGATATGCATGCACAAACTTTCAGTTGTTCTGTTTTTCTTTAAGTCAGCTGCCATGTATATTCCGTAAAAAGATTTTCTTTTTAGTAGGTGAATGTGATCATGTGTTTTTTCAAAGTATTTCTGGGTTTCAGAGAGAAATAATATAGTAATTTTTTTGCTGTCTATGATTATTTGCAAAGATGAGGTATAAAGAAAACACACTATGTTTATGCTCTGTATGGCATGTATATGTATATCTAGTGGAATGAAAAGATAAATAAAATGGAAAGTACAATGGGCTGGAAATCATGCTACATATTTCAGCTAAAGAGCACAGACTGCAAAAAGGCTTGAATATCATAAAATATTCTTGCAGTTAAAAGTATACCTGCATATGCTTCTTCTAAATCTCTTCTATTCCTAGTAACCAGACAGTGACCATGATTTTCTTCTCTAAGCACTATTTCTCCAGTGGAACTTTTGACTTCAGGATTAGAATATAAGAAACAATTAGGCTGAATTATCACCGTGCCACTGTGAATGGAACAGCACCTCTGTGTGCCATGAAAGCCTTATAGTATTCCATATGGGATGGAAGCGGTGCTCTTGTGGTATCAAAAGCCCAGCAAGCCTCTCTCACATTTGTCTGCCAAAGACACTTGCCTGTTTGTGGATCATCTGTATTTCTTACAAAACTTAAGCAAAGAGTCAGTTCAAGTGTTCGTACCACCTTTAGGCTTGTGGGGACAGGATGGAAAAGGCATTATGGAGCAAAACTTTGTGTCAGGAAAGGCTGTGGCAATAACTATGAACTCACATGGAATTCTCTGACAGTAATTTTCCAGGAAAATAAATGTGCTCAGCACTCCTCTTTTGCAGCTGAGATTTCAGGACTCCTGACCAAGCTGTACTTACTGTCTGTGCCTCAGGTCACCCCCTTTAGGTTTCACAGAACGAGCTGGGGGAAAGACAGCAGCATCAGACACTGCATGCAGGAGAGTTTGTGATTAGCTCAGAGCCAAGCAGCATTAGGGCCCCTGCTGAATTTTTTATTTGCACTGCATAGCTGTTGCAAAGCTCCCCTACAAACATTTCCAAAGTCCTGCCATTTTCCAGTGCTTTATCCTCCTCCAGTGCTACTACAAAGATAGCTGTCTCTCTTCTCACACAGAGAAGAAGAATCAGGAATTTCTAGCAATCCAAACTGAGAAATCATGAGGAAGAATGAGTTCAGAAAAGCATTCATTGTCCCTCTTAAGAGATTTTATTTTCAGCATCAGAAGAAATCAAGTGATGCAAACATTTGATATGCATCTGTCCATTTTGAAAGTAATTTTCAAAGGAATTTTTCTCCTGGCCCAAAGCTACTATGTGCAATTAAAAATAGTCTTCTCCATCTTTGATTTAAGGGATGTTTGTGTGAGCTACAGTTTTTAAACCAGAGGGAAAAATAGCATCACTCAACCAGAGTAAAGAAAAGGGGCCACCTTATCGGCAACAGAGTGATTTTGACTGTACTGACAATGACATGAGTAATCCATCATGTCATCGGCCCGGTGACGGATGTACCCTGCACCTCCTCTCTGTATGTGTGCAGGGAGGACTATGTAGCAAGCCAGGAGGCAAGTAACACTTAACCCCTGCAAGCTTCATGTCCCTGCTGTGCTTCAGACAACCTCTGTCATGTATGAAAAGCCTAAAGAATGACAGTAAATCTATACAGACCAGCACAATCTACCATCGTGACAACTACACACCACCATAGCCTTATAACACTATTAAACTGTATCATCACAGACTTGTAAGACAAGGCCTGCATTATGTGCTTTGTTGAGCCACTTAAAAGGTCTTTGGAAATGCACTGAATATACCTTTTGTCTTCATTCAGTCAACAAAAGGATATAGTTCATAAATACTAATTCCATATAGAAGGATGATTAATTATTTTGGCCCAGCAGAAATAGCACCTTATTTCAGAAACTGACTTTAGTTGTAGACAACATTAAAAGGGAGTAACAAAAGTTAAATCTTCTTAAGAAAATTTTCTAAGATTTTTTTTTTAAGTGACAATAGTTTTAACAGAAAATTATAGTTGTTTTCTGGTCAAAGGTGTGACCTACTTCCTTCAAATTTTTAATTTGCATAGTCACTTCTGAAAAAAATACATACCTTAAAAACTTTGACATCCACTGTTTTTTCAGCTCTGAAATGTAACAAATATTTCTGCCAGCACACTTGTTGTTCTATAGAATATTCACAGTTAAGGTGTAACACTGAAATGTCCCAGGATGGTAACCTTATAGGTTAATACAAATGTGCTCACCCATAGTTCTCTGTGTATGTATGTACGTATGTATGTGTGTATGCGTGTGTGTATATATATATATATATATATATATATATATATGTATATATATGTATATTCTGGAAGTGTAATGTGCCATGAAGAAACCATCCAAAATTTTCACTCAGATCAGGAAAGAGAACACCAGATAGCTCCTTTAAAAACAGATTCAATGGCTCCATTTCCAGAGTCTTCAAAAATGGGCTTTTATTATCTCCCCTTCTCTCTTTCTGTTAATACAACAAGCTTCTCCTGGGTTAAAAAAAAGGGAAAATAACTCGTTGAATAGTAACATCATTTGTTCATGTATATGCAAAAAAAGATCTTTTCACACCTTGATGAAATTAACATAAATTTAAATACTAATGAATTGGTAGAGACTAGTGAAGAATACCAAGGACCACATTCAAACTGAGTTATATCCCTATAAAACAGATCTATATTCTAGGGACATGTGACATGAGTGTTATATGCCTTTATTGCACAATCTGCATAATTCACAGTCCAAAACAATTTGCAGCTGGATAAAGGAAATCAACTCTTTACTACAGGAACATCACATCTAAAGGATATTATTTTCCTTCTTGGCTGAAATTACCAGTTACTGTTGGAAGCCAAAAATCCATAGTCAGTAAATACATGGAAATGTGTGTTTGGAGCTATTCAGCATTTAGTCACTGGGGAAAGGCCAGTACAAACATAGGCAAGGCAGAGAGGGAGTGGAATGTGAGCTGAAGAACCACTGCATCTTTCAGTAATTCCAAGAAGTTGCCAAGAGAAGGACAACAGACATCAGGACTAGTTTGTCTTCTCTGTTCCCTTCTGGCCCCATACAATGAGTGCATGAAGCAGCACAACAGGAGCCAGTGCAAAACAAATATGCATAGTGGCAGAGTCAGTGTGCACATCAAAACAATTGCTATGCCCAATACTGTGGAATTTCTACACTGTCAGAGCTTTCCAATTCATCTGCTTATTGTGTGTATGGTTTACTCTACTTGGTTCTGTTGGGGTCAGTCACAACTTTCAAAGCCAAAGTTTGTCTGTATTTGCCCTTCTTTCCTGCATGGATCAAATCACACTCTTTTTTTGTTGTTTGATGACTTTCTTCTTCAGACAACCATTCCTTTATCTTCTTATTTTCCTAGGTGTTGAGAACAGTGGAGACCTGATGGCAGGATACTCCACATCTACCAAAATCAGTTGACAGATTTCAGTAGGCATAAAGTTAATGGTGTGCTTACATTTGGCTGAGGAGTAAGAAAGCGCTTGACTTTTATGCCTGCAGAAGCAGCAGCTTGTTCAGCACTGCCTTCCTTCCCAATATTTTTTTCCTGTTCTACAGCAATGTACCATACACACGATCTGAAACTAATTAGCCCAAGAGCAAAATAAGATCAGAAATGAAAAGAAATCCTCCTACACTGTTCAGAACAACATGACAGTATATTAAATCACTGTTTATAAAAACACAAGGGTCTTGAGCAAAGTTATAAAGTTCATTCAAATTAGGAATGGCCTTGGTAGGAAAAGACGAGCCTTTTAAAAACATGTTTATTGCTGAAATTGAGAGTTTTCTCAACTTTTTAAATGTTTACACATTATTTTCTTCCACTCAGAACCCAGATAGATAAAATATAAGCAACATCATTTAAAAAAGTACAGAATTTTCCCTTTCAACATATATTCATTATGTAGAAAAAATTTGAAATATGGCTCTGTCATCCATTGATCTCTCCCCTGCTGGCCAAAAATAGCATTTTCATTCTTTATCCCCAGTAAAAACACGTGAATGTACTACTCTTTCAAAAAATACTTTCTCTGTCATCTTTTGCAAGTCACTATATGCAGTCATATCATCCTCAGAAGAAAACATCCTAAATGTGTTTTCTTTGCTCTTACGGTACTGCCATCCACAACGGGGCACAATAGGTCTACAAAGAGTATGTATTGGTCCAACAGGTGAATTTGTGTGAAATAGGTATGGCTTGCTGTACAAAGGAATTTATCCTCCACAAATTGCAAATTACTACTTCATTCAGTTCTTTTTGTGCAGAAGTCAATCCTTTCTTCCCTGTGTCAGGATGCAGAACAGGCCAGGGAGTCAGGGGCAGGTACTGGGGGTCAGGTACCCTCATGGAGACAAAGATGGTACAACTAATAAATCTTTCTGAAGAGGGTAATTTTAGTGAGCAGAGCTGATGGATTTGCCTAGAAACCCCTTATTAATGCCAAGCAAAACAAAACATTAAACTTTACTTTCTCAACTAGTTGAAGTGTCTGTGATCAGTAACGTTCCCACAAGAATACATGATTTATTTAAAATAAACAAACTAACAAAAAGTACAACCTTTTCCACTTAAAACAGAATATCCAACTTTGTACCAACTCCTTGTATACACTGATAGCAGTGCTGTTGTGGAAAATTTAAAATGAAAAGAAGATATAGTAATAAATGTTGAACAGTACATCACAGACTAAAAACTCCCACAGAAATCATTTGGGCTGCTTGAGGTCCAATGTTTCCTTATGTGATTAAGGCTACATCATCTACCTATATGTTTTATAATGTGTGAACTACATGTAAACAGAAACCTATTTTACATATGTGGACTACAGCCTTTTGAAATTTATATTTTAAAATTCTCCAAAGGATATATACTAGAGCCCTATGTTTGAAAACAAGGTCCTGAAGACAGGTTCTGCATATGCCATTTTTGAGTTTCTCAGCATCAGAATGGCTTACCAAGTGTACTCACTCATTACTATTGAGTTCACCAGAAAACACCAGGATCACAAGACTATGAAAATCAGCCCATAACTTTCTCAGCCTGAAGGAGAATTCAGCTGCCATAGGTAAATCCTAATCCCCCCCCAAACTTGATAAGTAGGAAGTTTGAGAGGCAAACTCAATCGCATCTCAACTTAAGACAAGATCTTGCAATCTCTGAAGTTCTAGTCTCAGCCAGAAAAAAATATGCAGAAGATTCAAGATTCTTCTAAAGCACATAACAAATGTGCAAGCATATATACAAGTCAAAAGGAAAGGATTATTTCCTACATTTTTACAGCTATGCTATTATATTTTGAAAATTGCACTAATTTGGGTGCTCCTGGGATTCCTGTCAGCCTTGGCATGGATAATGGGTAAAAGGCAAAATTTAAACCGCATAAATTATAGCTGCAAGTAAGGAAATTACTCATATTTATTGATTTCAGTAGTTCCATAAACAAGATAGACTAAAAAAATGTATCTTTAACAGGAAATTTACCAATATGTCAATTTAAAGGTTTGACAAGCCATCCTCCTCCTACAGGGAAATTTCATGGTCCCAGAAGCCATTCCTGGGGGCAGCACAGCCTCCAGAGCAGTTCTGCTGAAGAGCTCAATACACAATAGATACTTCAGAGCCGGTGATGTGCAACAGCAGACATTGTGTTCTAGCTTTAGCTATGTGGAGTTCAGAAGTTCCTCAGCCTGTCCTCAGCTGCTCACCATTCCTCCCCTCCTCAGGGGTAATGCCATCACAGATTTGCCGGCATAAGACCACTAATAGTTACTCCCTAACTTGTTATCTGGATGATAATATTTAGTCTTTCCAATCACACCTTAAATATTCTGCTTTAGCTGTCCAGTGTCATTACATGGGCTTGACAGAAAGATTTATTAGAAAACAGAGGGAAAAAAAACCTGTAAAATTCTGATAGGGCTTACCTAAAAATGAAGCATGGGATTTGGAGGTGAAAGAAATTGCACCTCTGCCCACCCATAGAGGGGTCAGGCTCTGAAAGTGTATTATCACATGTATTATCACTACTCATTCAGTGTATTCGGTGCTATGGACAACTCAAAAGGTTATACCTTTTTTTTTATCTGTTAAAGGCAGGACAGACATAACCTTTCTACACCTTCTCAAACCCCAAATCTGAGTTCATTCAGATTTAGTATAGTGTAAAGAAATGGCATCATATTTGACCGAGAAACCAAGGCACTCTGACTGACTCAGACTGAATGACATATTTTTCCTTTCGGTTAGCAAGTGGATTTGCTTTTTGCCCCATATAAGAGAATGCAGAGGAAGAGAAGAGTTTAGTTAAACTACATAACCATAAATAAAGATTTGGGGATTTAATTTGCCGGTTTTGGTTTCATTTTTAACATTTTATTGCAAAGGAGTGGCGTTCAATTGTTTATGGGATAATTTTAAATAGGATTATGATCCCTTTTTTTTGTGCAGTTTTTGATATACACTTGCACTTACTAGAAGAAAAGGAAGAGAAATTCTGCGTGACCTTGGATTTGGATGCATAAAAAGCCTACATGACTCAACACCTCTACTGCAGGATGACGCATGCAATATAATTCAAAGCTTCAGGCTTCACAGTGCCAAGAAGCCCTGTAAGTACTTGCAGGCTAGAGGAATATATAGGCAACTTGACCACAGACCTTTATGTACTGGTTCAAAAGACTGAAGTGTGGTTCGAATTGTTTGTTTTGAAAAAGCATTGTATTACTTTTCTTGTCAAGGATACTAGGAAAATGAAGAATTCAGTGCCTCAGAATAAGAAAACCAGAGCTGTTGAGAGAATATGGTGACAAAATGTTCTACAGACTAGAAATGTAACATTTTAAATGTGCTTCATTCCCTGTATAACATCCGGTGAGTGCAGAGGTGGCTAGGAGAGATTGATGTGTATGTGCGCACTCTTGAGTTACTCTAGAATACAGTGAATCAATGCAGCACATATTGATTCAAGAGATTAGCAGTTAAAAGACAGTTTCACATTAGAGAACTCTGAAGTTGTCACTGTTACCGTCTCACCACTTTAACATCCCAAACAGTTATTTCTACTGGTAGTGCTGACATCTTAGGACCAACATAAATAGATATTCTACATTTAATACAACCAGGGTGTCTGAAAGAGCTACTGAAATAAAATTCTGAATTAAATTTTTAGCAATGTGACTTTCAAAATAAAGTTCATTGACAATGTATTTGAAGAACTAATGTATGTTCTAGAGATAAGTTGGTAGGGAAATCTTCAGAAACATTTTCCTTTCAAGTGATAAAGCCATCTACTCTTATGCAATTGTTACAAACTGCAACATTTCTCTTATAATCTCTTCACTATATTAATTTTTGATTCCTCTGGTTAGAGTTTGTAAAGCCTTCAACCTTCCTTCTTCTATCCTTCAGACAGGAGAAAAAAGATAATTAGATCAGTGTTTTTCTTAAAGTTTTCTCTTGGAGAAGTGGACTCCTGAAAATGCATTAGCCATGGATTTGACAAAAGGTTAACCCTGTGTGTGTTACCAACACTGAGTGGATCAGAGATCATACCTTCAGGTGGTCAAAACAGTGAGTCTGCATCATAAACCAGAATTTTTTTGAATGTTGTAGGGAATAGCTATCAATTTTTATAGTACCAACATGATAGATCTGTTATAATGCACATGAGCCAAAGGCCAGTTGAATGACCAGAAAGTTGGAGAGTGAGGAAGGGTTACTAGAAAAGGTTAGTCTATTACTTATTATCACCACGGTCTTCCTCCAAACACTTCTTACATACCCAGACCATAACACCTATGTAAGGAGGAGTACATCTGAGACTGTTATAGGCTACCTATTTGCAGAAAACACTGGATAGCAATTACAAGTTCACTTCACTGAACAATTATTTTCTTTCTTTTTTCTCCTTCTAGCTCACTGACTGTAATTTGCCACTGTAATCTATTTCTTAACAGCAGTTAGAGTTTAATAAAAATAGAGTTCATAATTTATTTCCAGTACAATTATTCCCTCCATAATAAAAGAAAACCTGGTGCTCCTTTCAAAATCACAAGGGTTCCACTGGTCAGTGACTAATGTTAACACTATTTTTTTTTTCTTTCAGTGCCTATTTTCACATTAAGGTGAGGCTTACAATTGTTTAAATGGGGAAGCTGATTTATAATTCAAAAAAGTAATTCTTCATAGGGGCACACTAGGTGATAAAAATCAATGACAAGTATAGTAAATTGCCTGGGAGGGTTCAAAACAGATTCAAGATAAAGGAGAGAGAGAGAGAGAGAGAGAGAGAGAGAAAGAGGGAGAGAGAGATTAAGTCAAGACAGCATCTAATGCTTTTGCCAAACACTTCAGCCTCACCCTATTTGACGTTGATCTAATAGTCGACCATTTAATTTCCAGGTCGCAGTGCCAATCTTTTGTCACCTCTGTTGCCCCATATCAAACTTTCAGGAAACAAAACCCCTGAAAGCAGACAATCAATAATGAGATCAGCAGATTTTATCTTAAGAGAAACAGGACTTGCCTGCTTTGTTTGTGGAAGGTTGTTTCTCTGAATGCTTCAGCCAGGGCTGCTTGTCAGTAAGTGACTCTGATGTGCACAGCATGATTGAACGAGACTAGATAAAGTCACCAGAAAATGTGGAAGTGGAAGGCAAAACACATAAACTAAGGGGTGAAAATGTACCACACCATGTGTGGCCACACAGTTCTTATCATATGTACTCTCCTAGCATGTCATCCCATATTATTATTGGTGCATTTTAGATGTCTTGTCACATGCTAAATATATTTTTACCTTAGGATCAGAAGATACTATGGGATTCCTAGGTTTCAAGATATGGAGAACTATGCATTTCTCCATAGTAGTGACTTTTTGCTGCTTTGACCACTATATTGTTTAATAGGCATGCTGTGGACTAAAAAGTTTATTGCGTGGTTGGCTTGTTGTTCCCATTGTTTCTAAACTTATTTCTGAACAGAAGGGTAGAGAAGCAGGGAAGACAGTAGAAGATGCATTTAAAAATTTTTAACAAGATTTTGTGTATAGGGGCCCAACCTAGGAAACCTGCTTCATGGACTTGTGATGTTGATATTTCAGTAAAAAAAAAAAATGTAGTGTCAGCATCCACTGTCACACCACATTTTGCATGGATCCACCCTCACTGAAATTAGGTAACATCACTTCCATTCCCCCTTCCTCTCAGCAAACTGGTATTTGGAGAAAAAAAAATACCCAAGTTTTAAAATAAAAGGTAATTTTCTGGCAAACCTAACTGCAACCATCACTAACTTCAGCGTAGAAAAGTAATAACTCTGCATATTACTTTTTCCTAGATTTTATCTTCAAATGTGCCAGCTTGATCACAACATTTCCTTTTATAAGGCAGAGTAGGATAAATCTTCACTTTACACCACCTATTTTCATTTTTATTTCCGTTACAGCCTGTATGAAAACAAGCATTAGTTAAAATTAAGTAAATTTCCAAAAAGTATTCAAATGAATACTGACTCCTTTAAAAAGGCAGGGGCCAAGCTCTTTTTTTTAACCACAATGAAGTGCTAGTCAGTTATTTCACTTACTTTGTTTTTGTGCAATGGCAGTACAGACTTGAATGAGAAGGGTGAAATATTCAGCATATATTCCATGCTTATTTTTTAAGTTGCTACTAGTAAAATAATATGGCAGAAATAACACCATTGCTTTCCTAGGCATAAACACAGGATATTTTTAATTGTTGAATTTGCTCAAAAAACTCAACTGAATGCAGTCTATGGGGTTGAGGAGAGAAAAACTGCTGTTACTAAAGCTTAAAAAATGTAACACAGTAGCATCATTAATACCTTCAAAACCAGTGCTAAAATGTAGGATAATTTAACTGAAAAACGTCCTCTTCGTCATTCAGAAAGACACAGTATACAAATTTAGAGGGCAGAGAGAAAAAGAATTATACTGGAAAAAAGGAAATGAATGTGTATCTAACAAATAGTTACTCTGTGGATCCCTACACTTAATTTCCTATGCTCTTAATTTCTGCTTCTCTTCCTTATGATTTTCACTTCCAAGAAACTGAGCAGTTTGTTCCAGATCTTTAAAAATGTCTATTTCTAAGGACAATGTTGTTACTCTGAGCTGAATGATGATTTAAAGAGGAATTTGTGCCCAGGGCATTGACCTTGGTGGCCTTTTCGTACATTACAATTCCAAAGGAAATCACAAAAGAAGATGGGCTTACTGTAGTTAATGAGATTCCTCACCAAAAACACTAATCTGGGTTAAAACTAAAAGAATGCTGATAAGGATATTACAGCTCATACTGAGAACAAGAAAGGTGCACTGCTAAGATCAATTGTGGATGTTAGGAGGTAGTCTTCAATAGTGGGTTTTTACAAAAATATCTATCAAAATGGATGTTTGAGAAAAAGCCTTTTAAATGAAGAGCTGCTAAAATAGAATAAAACACATCATTTCTACTTTTTTTTTTTTTTATATTGTACCAGGTACAAATCAACCAATATTAGCAGAAGTTTAACATCACTTTAAAAGAAAGAGATTGACCTACTGAGAAAGTACATGAGTAAATGTGTAGCAATACACTGATTATTACTGTTTCCCCTCAGGCAAATACCTCTCTCTTAAGCATGTGCTTCACTGGAACATTTTGTTTTATTACCTTGTGAGATAAGTGGGGAAAAAAGCCTTTAGTACCTGGGGAATTAAAAAATTCAGACTTGTCATATCAGTGTCTGTTCTCAATTTCATGCAGGGCGCATAATTATAACCGTGTTTAAATTGAGCCCAGAAGAAAGATGGGTTCAAGTGCAAATTAATTTCAGATTATCACAACAAAGGCAATCAAATCTCAACAAGCTTGCCAGCAAAATACTTTGCAAAGGTCCCCAGGTCCCTTCCCACCCCCAACTTACAACAAAGACCTTTCAGCTCAAATTAAGCTAATGATCTAATACAACATTTCTGCCTACCTTTTTGGGTTTTATTATTTACTCAGATGTGTGCATTAAGTTAGTGAAAAATGGGGGGAAAAGAGGAAGAAAAGGTGGCACAGAAAGGTCAGTGTTTAGTATCAGTAAAGTGACAAAATAAACAGTCAACAACCCTGACAAGGTCTGCATGTCGTCAAATTGTCTTATTCTGTGGAAACTATCAGAGTGAATTGACAGTGTTGAAAGAACTTGAAATTTATCTGAACCCCTTCTCATACAGACAGAATCCAAAACCAAATAGCATGGCTCACCTCCTCCACCTATCTATCAGCACAGCTTTTATATAAATCCAACATCTTACTCTATCCTATGGGAACCTGCTGGGGAATGAAGGGAATCAAGTGCTGAAAAAATTCAAGTCAAGCCTCATTACCTCCTCATTACCTTTGCAAAAGTGGAGTGAGAGAAAATTTTATCTAGGGAACAGAAGCTTGGGAATCTCATTCAGAGTTCTGTCTGGTTATTGCACAGCCAACCATGGAGCTCTGCCTCTGTGGGATTAAAGTTTTCTTCCCATTTCTCTATAGTAATGATCCACTCATTAAGGTTTTTAAGGTAAATTACCATCACTTATCATTATGCCAGTCACTAAGTAAGCTGCATTAAACAAGGAATGTCAGTCGTACCCTTTGCTTTTCTTTCTTTCTTTCCAGTTATCATGAGGAAATAAAGAAAATACATTTTGAAGTTGGTTTTATAATTCTATATTAATTATATTTTCCCACTTGTATCTGTTAGACCCTTAGGGCAGCCATATTAGATAGAAATATAAATTACTTTATACAAAATAAAAAAAGTGTACATGCAGGTATGCAATTCTGTCTTCCTGAAAAAAAAACCTTGGAAACATGATTTTTTTTAGCACTTTATTTCCATATTCACTTTGCTTCTATCTGAGGATTTTATGTACCGCCTCACTGTAGCATGTAAGAACTATTCATCTTCCTACATTTAAGTTTGGTTGTTATAATGTGCTTTTTAATTATTCAACTCACCCTTTTTGTTTTAAATCACTTCTTTTGTCAGTTTATCCTTTATTATGCAAATTGTTGTTGCAAAATAAAAATGCCCCACATAGACCCTGAGTTTTTTGTAATGCTCCGTTCCTTGCTTCCTTGTTCTTTTCCATAAAAGTCTTGAAGCTTCTTGTTTATTTTTTTCTTTTTTACTCAGCATTTCCAGGCAAATTTACATGGGCATTTTTAAATTTGAAAATAAATTTGTTGGGTTTTGAGATCACATGTTTCCTTTGGGAAAATTCTGATTTTTTTGCTGTCACTTCTCCCACAAATTCATTGGAAGTTCATTTCAAAAATAAATACCTAAAAACTAACTACGTAGCAATTACATTGTTCCACCAACAGAAAAGTGATCTGCAAGAACTGTATCCCCTCCAAGCACCCATTTGCTTTTCCTATTTGACTGAAGAGATCCTTAAATTAGCCCAATGTCTGTCTGTCCCCATCACGAGACACTGGGTGATAGCCACCAGTCCACTGTAGATGGAAGAGAAGGCCACAGAACTAACCTTCCCAAAACAGCCATACTTCCCAGATGCAATGAGCAAGAAGAGGAGAGTCAATAATGCTTCAGAACCTTCATTGCAAATATTTGGCCTCATCCTCTTGCAAGGAGTATGTACTGGAGGAGAAAAAAGGGATGTGAGAAGATAAAGGGTGGGAATGGCAAAGGCAATTAGAATAGACTAGAGGAGGGAACTGAGAAGAAGAAGATAAGATCTGCGAACTCTCATGGCTCCAATAAAATGGCAGGCAGTATCACATTGCAGACATGTAAAAATAAATTCCTAACAAAGGCAAGCTGCCTTCAAAACTGCAAAACGCTGCCTTAGTTTCTCTGCTACCAGTTGCTTTTCTAGACTTCCCCCTCTTCTTCTACATGATGTTTGTTGCCCTCTTTCTACAGTTCGATTTCCTTTCCTAACGCTTAGGGGTCCCCCACGCATAAAAGTGATTTTCCAATAGGGTTTGTATTTCTGCAGTTTTACCTTTTGTGTAAAGCACAATCCCCACTAACTCTACAGCAATTATAGGTTGGAAGACCACATGTTCCTGTGACATAAAGAAGTGAAACTGATTATTTTGCAGGTAGTGATATTTTGTGGAGCCATGAACCTCTGTTGTAGTATTTTTGAAAGTACATTTTAACTCTCCTGGCAGAGAAAATCTTGAAAAAACGTCTTTAGTGTCTCCAAAGCCTCTGAAACCAAAAAGAAAATAGAAAGAATCAATGTTACATTATCTTTTAAAATACTGTGATAATGAACCAATCACGTGAGGCCTGTCTAGAACTATTTGAATATGACAAAATGAATTCTAAAATGATAAGTTTTACCTTCTTTTGCTACATTTTAAAATTTTGCTTTCCTTAAGCACCAGATATTAATGAGTTAAATTAACATGCCAGTCATGAATGTGAAGCTACTGTCCGTAAAAACTCTGATCTTGGAAAGACTTCAAAATATGCTTATCAGTTCAGCAGTTCTTTTTGCATGTGGAAAAACAATGTCCTTCTAGGACTAAACCTGGTTAGGATGCAGTCAGATTTTCAAGAAGGAAACAGTACCATTGCAGGCTGGGGAAATATAAACAGCTTCATGCATAAAATATCATTGAGATTACCTAGTTTGGTGAATGCAGGAGAAAAAAAACCCAACCACTTTAGACTAGGTACTAAATGAAATTCATGTAACCTATTTATCTTGGGCGTTATGTTAATTAAAAATATTAGACTGGTCCACATAATTATTTGTGCTCAGTAGTACATACTTCAACATCATGATGGTGATGTTTTCAATACTGAGTATAAATCTTTGTAATGCCTTTAAATCCCTGAGAATTAATAACCAAATATTAGCTAATACTCACTGACATCCAAGAACAATTAATCAAAAGACTGCGAGATACAGTCATATGACATGAAGAAAAAGCAGTAAAATAAAATCTCTTGAAGAGAAAATATACTTTTTCCTTTGACATCAAGAATAACCATGCTTAATACTTGCTGCTGCAAACACTGAACAGGCATTCTCACATGCAGCACAAATATATAGACCCCTTGCCCATGAAAAGTGCTTATTCTGTTCTAGGTTGACAGTGGAAATACCTTCAATGCATTTTGGTTTCAAAACTGGTAATTTTTATATACAAATACATACTTTTTTATATTGCAACTGATTATAACCTCAGTGCTGCAAGACACTGATGACTATTATAATAATTTTATTGCAGGTTTCCACTTCATGGCAACACCATAACAAACATGATGTGTCTATTTGTCAAATACGTGAAGGATTGGCCCATTCTGTGAATAAATAAAAATAGGATGAATATACAAATAAATACAAATGGGAATGCTATCACTTTAGAGTCACATACATTTCCTCAGACAGAATAATCTACTGAGAAGCAGTAGATTATTCTGTTACACTCAGAGTGTGGGAAAGGCTGCAGAGTCCGTACAATGATTACACTTTGTAAAACATAAACTAAGGTAATATGAATTGCAAATAGCTTTGGCTTGATATGCAGGATATTGTAATAAGCATCCTCCCAAACTTGAGCAATCAGAGGAAGAGCCCCTTACAACTTCAGTCTTTGATCTCAAGATAATTCTGGATCTGTTTTGCCACTAAAATTACTCATTTTTCCTGAGGCAGCAGTAAGAGTGCAGAGCTAAGGCCATGCTAAGTCATTTTACTACAGCTTGAGGTGAATTTTCATCACTTTGGCAGATAGATACATTGTCTTAAACACCTCATATGTGCAGATTGGTCCAAAATACACAATCACCTAAAATACTGGGGACAGCTTTTAACCAATTTTATAATAATTTTTTTTCAAATACATTCACGATATATGCAAACTTTCTTGTGTCATACATGAAAGGTATCAGTTTCACGGCTCATAACAAACTAGATGATGGGGAAGGTAAGATTACAGCTCTCAATTTAAAGGTAATTTTAATCCCCTTTCAATGCTGTTTTCTCTGTCTTTACTACAAATGAGAAAACCCCATTTTTCATTAAATGTGAAATTATTCCTTAATTTCTTTTGGAAGAAAAGAAATATTCCCTTTTAGGAACAATTTTGTTTAAGAAACTGGATTACATTGTAAAGCCCCCTGAACCATACACTACTGTTGATCTCCTCTGTTGACAAGCTGCAGTTCAAAAAGTCTCATCATTTGATGGTTTCTAAAGGAGTGCTGTCACGTTCTGGCCACTGTCCAGAGGCACACTTTACTTTGTCTCAGTGTCTCTTTTCTCATGGCTAGATCCCATATCTCCTCTGTCTTTGGACACCAATATCCAGATGAGAGTGTCTGGCTGTGCAGTCGAAATACACTCAGCCTTGTTGCTGCCCACCCATTGGCAGATTTGTGCGGATACAAGGAGGGGAGAAAGAGCAGTTTCACATGCTGGTTATCAGAACAGGTCGCATTGGCGTGACAGAATGCATCAGAAGACTGCCCAGCTGAAGAGGCCCCCATTGCCACTGCAGACACTTCATTGAGCCAAGAGCCTGGGAAGAGGCAGCATTTTTGCCATGCAGCTTTTGTGAATGCTAGGGAGGGAATAGCAAACTACATTTCCTAGGGTAATCTAAGAGTTTAGAACAGCCCTACAGTTGAAATATAGCTCTTGCACAGGTCATGGAAACTGACTGGTGTGTTTTTCTCGGGCGTCCAGACAGTCTTCCCTTGTCTCCTTCCCTGGCACTACAAGGCCTCACACTTTTAGAAATACTTAAAATCAAAACAAACCCTCTTCTACATGCACTTTCTAATAGCAGTAAAGTAAATCGTCATCTATAAAGCCAAACAATGCCACAACATTGGTGCTGTTTCCAGCCATGAGCTGGTTTCAGTAGTGCTTACCAGCAGCTAACATTGACTTACAGTATTTTCTTTCTATTTAAAGAATAAAATGGGCAGCTTTTTCCAAATCCCAAGTCAACTCTTTAAAATAGAAAGTAACATACATGAGCTTGCAAATCTGCTTGTAATCAGGACTCCTGGAAGTTACATCTGGTTGACAGATTTAGAGCACCACAAGTGTAGAAAAAGGAAGGGTAGAAGAATAGCAGCAGCAGCATCAAGAGTAGGAGGGGATAAACAGAACAGCAGCAGCAGATACTAAAGGAAGCATCTAGAAAACAATGGATAACAATAAATAAAATCTATTTCATGCTGACAACCAATACCATGGGATATAGATACTGAAAGAAAAGGTACACTGTCAAATACGTTTTTCCTGACTGAAATTGTTAAGTACACAGTAAATATTTCTTGATAAATTTTGGTTTAAAGATAATTAAAAGTATTTCTAAGTCCTTCTGAATAGCCTATAAAGATATGATATTTATGACTTAAATGCATCACAAGTGGGTAAAAAAGAATGGACACATATAGCTACCCAACAAATTAAGATCTTAATTTTGTTAAAACAAAATAGGTTTCTTCACAAGACTGAATACACATAGACCTCTCACACTTATCCCTTTAATGAGCATAAGACTATGAAGTCATTAGTTTACAGTGTTTTACTTTGAACACACACAAGTCTTGCAAAGCCTCTGGGACTTGTATGAAGCCAAGCTTTGTCAATCCTCATCCATTTCAGTTCAGGACTTCTCAGGTTCCAACCATGAGCAATTACTATTGTTAATTTTATTGAAAGCAACATTGACAGCTTTTGACAATAGAACAGTAGTATAACTTTAACCTAAAGCTGCTTATAATTGTATTTTACTATCATAAAAGTAGCTCTCCAAATTTGGTAAATACTTTATTAAAAATTAAAAGATAAAAAGATGAGTTGTATGATTTACAAAGTGCTACTTCAATAAAATGCACAGATACAGTCAGATATATGCATACAGATACAGAGAGGTTTCTAAAATTTGATTAATATTTCTCCATCTCTCTCTCTCTCTCTGACTGTTGGGGGTTTTTTTAATGACAGGAAAACTACTTCAGAATTATCAATCACTTTAGAAACATTTCTGAGTATCAAATGGTGTTCAGAATTCAAACACCCTACATATTCTGTGTCGGGCATATATTGCTTGTCACCAAATTAATGTTGCTCTGGAAGAGTCAGAAAGGCCGAACCAACCAAAAACCATTTATTGAAGGAGCGGTTTTGACACATTTCACAGTTACTCTCTGTTGTGATAAGTTTGCTTGGTTTTGGCAATATAATCTTTGGGTTTGGAGAACTTGATCTTTTACAGAGGAACTAACAGATCAGGGAAGTTTCCAACTTAGCTGTAGTACTTTGTAGTGAAGGAAAGTTCATCTTGTTCTTTTCTCTCGTAGGGGTAAAATGTCCAAAGAAAGACATAAAAAAACCCTCCACCCAAGGCAGAAAAACAGGTAAGAAAAAGATTCCTTCCATTTTCCTCTCTCATCAGAGACATGATGGGTTGTAAACAAACAAAAGGGAGCAGAACATAAAGTTAAGCAGGGTAAATGTAAAAACAACACGATGGACCAAACAAAAGTTTGAGGAGTAACTTTCAGGAAGCACACAAAACCTTAGTAAAGCTTTTTCATGCACTTCACAGTTGAGAAATGCTCCAAGGAAAAGGAAAGGAAAGGAAAAGGAAAAGGAAAGAAAAAAGAAAAGAAAAGAAAAGAAAAGAAAAGAAAAGAAAAGAAAAGAAAAGAAAAGAAAAGAAAAGAAAAGAAAAGAAAAGAAAAGGAGAAAAAAGTTTATTAGTGATTGACATGAAAAAAGTGGATAAATTCCTAAGCCACAATTCTTCTAAAAAAGGGGTCCTCTGAAAGTCCACTTTATAATGAAATGTTTCTAACCTCGTTTATCAGACAAAAATATAAAATGAACAGTGCTAAGTCACCAACAAGAGATAACACCTACCCAAGAATTCTAAGCTGATGGAAGAATGAACTATCTGAACTGTTATGGACAGTCTCTGTTTGAAATAATTTGCTAATAAGCAATGGTGAAAACAGATTTTTTTTAAAAGGCTGCTTATGCATAATGAAGGAACTCCAACATCTATATCGTGCAATTCAGCAGGAACTATTGTAAAGAATATAATCAGTGGACATATTAATAAATTACATGTAATAGGAAGGAGCTAGAACTAGTTCTATTAAAAGAAATAATGCTTAATGAACCAACAAGTTCTTTAAATGATACACAAGAGAATGAATAAGATTCACCCTGATGATACAGATTACTTGGATTTCCAGAAAGCGTTTGACAAGATCCCTTACCAAGGGTCCTTAAAGAAACTGAGAAGTCAGAAGATTAAAAAGAAGATTCTTGCATGTATAAATAATTGGTTAAGATTGGAAACAGAGATTAAGAGTCCCTTCTCAGTGTAGAAGGAGGATCCCCGTGGAGCTCTGCAGTCATGTTTTTGGGTCTCATACTGCTCACTGTAACTAGAAGGAAGAGAGGGTGAATATAAAGTGTCAACAGTTCTTTATGATACTAAGCTATTTAAGGCAGCATTAAAAAGAGCTCACTGTGAAGTGCAGATAGTGCTACTGGAACTCAGGTATTGCAGTCACTTCTTACTCTTAACCCGGCACTGTATGGTACCTTCAGGCATGGGGCAATTAAATGTTAGATAAAATTCACTGAAGGTAAGTATATAGGTAAAAAGATGGACATGGAAAAGTGACAACCCTTATTTCAGATATATTATTACAGACTCTAAGCCAGCCTTTACCATTTAGGAGCTAGGCCTTCAGTTACAGCAATGAAGAGACTCTTGTGAATCTTTAATGCTGACCCCAAGTTAGTCCTGGGGAAATTTCAGAAGAGTGGGAAAAATCTTCTCTGGCAACCTTTCAAAAGGGCAAAAGGATGAATAAGTAAAAGCTAGTTATCCTGGTTATCTGGGAATTATGAGAGGATAGTAATACTCCATAATTTCACCTGAAATAGCTCATGTAAAATTAAAAAAATATGATTTGCTGCCAGTGACAAATATAATTCATAAAGGTAAATGTTGTAATATACTTAGACTTCTATAAAATTCACAGTTTTATAAATAAATGATAAAAAATTGAGCATAAAACCCCATGACATACTATATAACAATTAATAACACTTGACTGTGTGAGAGTTCAGAAATTACTGCAGACAAGGAATAGTCTTCATAGGATTTAGAATTTGCTCTATTCCTGCAATGGGATGGTGACCTGTGCAGAACAGCTTTGAAAGCCCAGATGAGTAAATTAGTGTTCTTCAAACAAGAACATAGCTCATATGATAAACGCATTTGAACCATAGATCAAACAACTAAGTTTGTGGTGGAGCTGCTGACTAAAAGAACACTTCAAAAAGAACTTGTTGTACCTGAAAAAAAGGAAAGAAAGTTGTGGCTTAAAGGTATCTTCACAGTATCCCAGAACTTCCACCTGCTGCTTCCTAAAGCCTAATACAAAAATACAAACAATCTAAGCAACCTTTTGCAAAGCAAATACCTCCAGATGAAACTACCTGCAGCAGAATTAGGTTCAATGCAATCTACTTGCATTGGAATTATAATTTCAATAACTTGAAATTGCCTCCACTACTCAGGCTAATATCATATTGAAAATGATATCTATTATTTTCTATCACATGAATTTTTATCAGCACATCCTTAATTGCATTTTTTAACATTTGTTTTTCAGTTATACGTGGACCTATAGGTTTGTATCTTTAAAAGCAAGGAAAAATGTTGACGTATTCGCAATCAACATTTTTGTCCACAGCCAAGTTACATTGCATTCAATTTATGAATATCTGCCACAAGGCAAAAGAAGGAATGGATGCAGAGATAAAGTTGCATTTTCTCTTTTCTTCAGAGTGCACTCAAATGCACTTACTCCAATCTGTTACCTATTCCATCCTGTTTTCATCTTACTCTTTGTTTAACCATGATTGTCTGTGCAACCCAGATTCTGTTCAGTAATATTTTTAACCCAATCTTTTCCTAACTTGTCCTAATCCTGGTTTTACTTTTAGTAATAACCAATCACCTCCTACCCAATTATAATCTGTCTACCCTTATCCCCATCCTTTCTTCTTACTGGGTCTTCATCGCATTTCCAAACCTCCCTCATTACAAGTCTTTTCTTGTTATAACACCTTGGCAGAAGCTCTGATTCACACTCCAGATTACGTCTCACAAGACTTGCTGACCTAATTCTGCCCCTTATCTTTCACCAGATCTGTCTTTTGAACCTCTCCTTTCCCCAGATTTCTTGAGTGGTAGCTGGAGGCCACATGCAAAGCAAAACACATAGGACAACTTGACCTTCATTCTGACATTGGTTCCTGCCTTTCCCTTGCCCTGCACAAGGCTGCAAGTAAAATGGAAGTCTCTGACCAGTGATAGGATCCAGGATACTCCCTCGCCTTCTGTGAAAGAGGCCACATATGGTTCAACTAGCAGTAGACACATGCTTGCAGAGGAAGAGTCTTTTGAAATTTTAGCTTTTTAATATGAAGGAAGTTGGCTGAGTGTATATCTTTCAAATGTTTATTATTTGGCCAAATTTCAACAGATTTTGAAGGGGCCAACAAAAAAACCCCAAAAAAACCAACACATCCCTGACACATATTTCAAGTCTCTGTTGGAAAGGAGGGGGTTGCTGTTCAAAGAAATAATGGACTGCTGAATAACTTTGTTTGAAATTAAAATACGAAAATAAGAAATTTAACCTGAGGCTGACACAAAACATGAAGAAATTTCCACCCCAAGGACTGAAGTTGTGCCAAGCTATAAGCAAATGAATAATAGGAGCATAAAGTGGGGACTGAGAATGAAAATTATTGATAATATTAATTTTAATATTAGTAATGATGTGATGGTACCATCCTGCCTATAATAACTGACAAGTAGCACTCTCTTATATAGGCTAAAAGTAAAGGCATATAATTTACCACAACTATATGGACAAGCAGCCACATAATTATGTATCTTTCTCTTACAGCAAAGTGGGTAAGATAAGAAACTAGGTGATGGAGGACTTTGCTTCTCCATAGAAATAGGATTTTCATTGGTTTCACCAGTTGTGCAAATTTGTTTTTGTACAGCCGTATTTTCTTTTAAATCCTAAGGAACAGACATTTGTCCCCTAGGACAATTTTTCAAACACGTATGAAAATATCCCTAGTTGCTGTGTAGAGTGAACAAAATCCATATCCAATATCCATACGCAATTATGTTCCATTAGTCACCCTTCCTTCCACCCCTCCTTCCTTCCTATTACTTCTTTACCAAAGACACCTGGCTTTTTATTAACTATTGCGCAGATTGAGGATGTCATCCTCGAGCTACTGAGTACCAAGTTTTCACTTGACATTTTGCCAGAGAAATTCTGCTTCCTTAAAGACTGGATGCTGTAAGCTCTATTATCACCAGTATTTCTGATCAGTGTATTCTCCTAGTTTATCTAAATAAGCGACAGTCCACTTAACCCCTAAGAACCCTAGCATCTTTAATAAAAGCCTCATTATTTTTCCCCCTCCTATCCCAACATCTTACTTGCCAAAGGTCAGTAAGGAAGTGTTTGCCATTCAGCTTCAGAACATCTCTCAGCAAATTGCATGAATGAGGAATTACAGTCAGGTATTGTCATGCATATAATGCTTTCAGATTGCAGTCTGAGGTTTGGGGGGGGTCTCTGTCTTGGATTAGATTTGTGTCTGTTTTACAATGGTTTTCACTTGGCATAAACTTGGAAGTGGAGAGGAGACCAAACTGTAATAACTCAACATATTATGAGCCTAAATTAGTATAAGTGGGGATCTGATCTACATACAATGTAAGTGACATCATATGTACAGGGGAGTGTATCATTTGTACATTTTTCCTCTTCAATCCAGCCTAATTCTCTGTAAAATTTATGATCTGCCATTGAAATATTAATTAAAAGAAAAATAAAGAAAACACTAGCCAAAGTATTATTTATTTCTCTTGTCAACTTTTATTTTTTCTATTGTTGTCAATGAAAATTCCTTTTGATAATCATAGTATGGGCCTAGGGTTTTGGAGTCTTTTATTTAAATGACAACATTTGTTTCATCCAGCTTCCTTATCATCACTTGAATATTTTTACCAGTACAATACCTGCACTGCTTCCTGTTCATAGAGGGTGTAAAATGTCTGTCTTTACCACTTCAGACCAGAATGTCTCCAGCTCTCTCTTCACATCTTTCTCACATCTTTATATAGGAACACATGTACATCTGTATGTGTATTAACCGCATGTTACAGTAAGCATGCATGCTAGAACCAGATTTTGCATTAACCTGTTCATGTAGAAACATCCTTGGTTCATCACAGAACACCAGACTGACTTTAAAATCATGCTGTCCTTTAGTATAACCTTTGTGGCACACTCTACTGGTTGCATTATGCAGTAGCTTTATAAGACAGTAATATTATGCCTGATAGTCCGATATCCTATCACACCTCAGAGAACACACCAATTAGTTGCATCCTAGATGGCAATCAGCCCTCTCCCCATCATTTTACTGAGAGAGTGTCTAGCTGTTTCTTTGTGCAATGCATGAAACTCTGATGTGCTTTTCGCTTCTTTTGGTTAGATGAAAAGACACCACCCATGGCAGCACACAAAATTCCCCTAAATCATTTTCATGGCAGGAATGCTGTGCTGTGTTGGACAAGATAGAGGGATTGTATTCATATTGAGAATCGTGGATTGAAGTCTCCTTGGCCATAAGAGGTGTTGTATTTTCAGTAGCAGAAAGTCTTTAATTGTTCATGGAAGAATGTGTAGACACCATATTACTTATGGCCTGACTACAGCTTTGCCATTTACCTTTGAACAGGTAGGAAAGAAGCCTGTCATTTGGAAAAGGAATCTCGGGGTTTCTGGTCCTATTTTTTATAGCTGTGAAAAGAATTAGGGTCTGTCACTGCTCACACACCACAGCGCATTCTTTCAACACACGTTTGGTTACATGGGGCTGCACGTTGTTGTTCTAGCCTCTTCTGAGTAACAAAGCAAATGCTCTATATATCCCTCACTCTCTAGTATGATAAAGATACAGAAGTACCACACTCTTTCCATATGCATACTACAGGCATTCATTTTCCTTTGCATGACTTGGAAGGTTATGCTAAACTCCTCCAACTTAAGAATTCAGAAGGCACAGTTAAGCCTACAACACTTATAAGGGCCTGAGTAGGGGCCACCATCTCTGTAAAGGGAGATAAAGGGATAAGAATGCCTAGAGGGGACACCTCAAAATTTCACTCCAAAAATCCCTTCATATTTCAAGGATCTCCAAACACAAATTTCCCCATTCATCCTGGTCAAAGATACATTTCTTCTGGAGCTCTATCTTAAAAATCCTCATTTCAAAGCATTGCTGCATTTCTACATAAGATCTAAATTCTTTCACCTGAATTCCACCCAGCCCTCTACAGATCAGAGCCCCAGCTGATACCTTTTGCTCAACAGTCCTGCTCCCCTTGAACACTACCTACTCTACAAACCTACTCTTTGGATTCTCCTTTCACTGCTGATTTCCCACTGACTGATAAACCTTGCGTACAACATCATCTCCTCACTAGGTCTCCCCATGACAGCTATGCTAACCAGAAACTTTCTCATGTGTAATTTAGAGACCGAGGGGAAAAAAAAAGAAAAAAAAGATATGTCAGAGGAGTAAACATAAATATGGAAGCTCTACCAGATTCACTCTACTATTAATAAAACTCTCATTTTGGCTTTTCCTTCAAAATATGTTGCTCTACCCAGGGACATTGTCATCTCTTCGTAGGATAAAACAGCTTTCAAGCAATAAACCATTTCAGCTAACAACTTTTATCTCTCTTTTTAATCACATGCATATCTACATGGTCCAGTTTATTTCTGAAAAGCCAGTATATTTTTATCAATATTGTATTTATATATTTATTTCATTATTTAACATGGTCAGGGTTTGTATCACCTCAGCTTTAGGTAAAAATGTTTATATAAAAATATTTCAGTTGGGGAACAAAGGTATTAAAACTACTAGAACTATAAAGCAATAACATTTAAAGTCCATAAAAAATTCTAAAATTCAGATATAAAAGTTGATATAATGGATATCTAGCTCTGTATCTGGTAATTATGATATATGGCTATTACATATATATTCCTTATATATATATCTTATAAATACAATGGTGATAATTGTATTATTTCCATGAGTATATTACTTTTAGTCAATTATTTTAGCTATTTAATAGTAGTCATAGACAATCAATAAGGCCCTGTAAAAAGGCACTGCTTCCTGAAGGATTAAGGACAAGGGAAGAAGATCCCATGGATAATTCCAAGTAGAGAAAGTTTGCTGTAACTCTTCAAGATCCAGTAACTGTCAAGACCTTGCACATAAAAACTACTCAATATGTTATTGTCATATTTATGTCTACGTTTTAGATCAGTGGACTAAACAGATCTACAGGACCTATTTTAACTGGATTGTTAAAAGTAATGTTAATTGAAGGAAACCTCCAACATCTTAAATGCTCAATAAAATCATGGAATATGGAAAGTATTATTAGGTGAAGTTTGGGTGGGGAGTGATACTAGATTGAATTTGTAAACTGATTTTGCAGATTTGATATTGGTTTGCAACCATTTGAAAACTCACTGAGTTGCAAAACTTGGAAAATTCTTCTCACAGTAAGGAGTTTTATTTACACTAAGCAAGGATGCCACATTAACAATCCTACTGCACGTATTCAAGCAGTCATTAGACAATTTCATGCATCAGCTTTCAGCATCAGTAGCCTAAAGTAAGGCCCTAAAGAGAGAAAACCAGTATTTTGGCTATAAACCTATGGCATATGTTTGGCCTTGAAGGAAATACTGAAGAACAAATTTTTAGCATTAAAAACATTTGCAATTTTTCTACCTTTCCTAAATCACTTGGCTGCCTTTTGGGTTCCTACTGTCCCCTAAGGATAATTCATGATTCCTCACCATTCATAGTATTCATCTCAAGTCATGAGCATTAATTTCACTTCCTTTATAATTTTCAGAAATCAGTTATAACATAAGATTTTTTTCCTCTTGGCTTTTTATTGTGACTCTGTTGAGCATAACTCTGTGAGACCCCAGCGCTGTGTGTGTTTCACCTTGGATTCAGGCTTTGTGAGACTGCACTATACACGTGGAGTCTGGACCTATAAATCTCAGTTATCATCACGTGAGATGATATCTTGCCAGCCTGACTTTAGTGACATTGGCCCTTTGTGATCAGATAGGCTACAGGGTCAGGCACATCAGGACATGTTTTTTTTTCTATCTCTTCATTTCTTTTCAATTGTCAGAAATTACCCATCTATTTCTAAGGTTAATTTTTTCTCTTTAGTGGCTCCTGGCTGTGTATTCTTTTTTATAGGTTTGAAGTAAATCATGTGACAGCACCCGCCTCCCTGTTCTTCTGTTTCTGAAGACCCCCTTTCATAGCTATATCAGCTGTGCCTTTGGATGGAGCAATTTTGTGGGGTGCTCCCATGCTCTCAACAATTAAGACAGGTCAAACTACCTAGACTGTCTACCTGTTTTACTGATGCAATGTAACTCATGCTTCACCAGTGGTCAGCTCTAAAAGACAACACTAAACTAAATATGTTTCACCTTTGATCACAGAATAGCACATAGGTGAGAGAAGATTTGGTTCTCTGTCCTGGTTTCAGCCAAGGATGGGGTTAATTTTTTTGCTGTAGCCATGAAGGTGTGCATTAGGAAGAGCACAGCCAGCAGGTCAAAGGAGGTGATCTTGCCCTTCTACTAAGCCCTGGTGAGGCCACATCTGGAGTGCTGTGTGCAGGCCTGGGCTCCTCAGTACAAAGGAGACATGTAGCTCCTCGAGTGGGTCCAGGCAGGAGTAACAAAGTTGATCAAGGAACGGGAGTAAGTCTCCTTTTAGGAAATTCGAAGGGATCTGGGCCTGCTCAGCCTTGAGAAGAGATGACTGAAAAGTGACCTCAATGCCGATAAATATCTAAAGCAAGGATGCTGTTTGGGTTTTAGGAGTTACCCTTTTGTTTTTCTTTTCTCTTAAAGATTTTTTCCCATACAGGCAGCTAGGAGACAAATCACTGAGTACTTAAGAGAGACAAAAGGACCTGGCCACAGGAAGGGAGGGTCTGTGAGCTGCCTCTTTTTACTTGGGGGGAGGTACGGGCCTTGGCAGTGTTCTCTCGGCGTTCGCAGGGAGAGATAGGCCACGTTTGCTTCTGGGGGAGAACCCACCACTGCGGAGTCCGGCTTTTCTCCGGCTTTATTCCACCACCGTGCCTCAGAGAAAATCGCCGAGACCCCAAGGCTGCT